>VXAB01001609.1:34363-58315 GCA_013399175.1 Odontophorus gujanensis
TTTTTTTTTTTTTTTTTTCTCAGATGTGCAGACTAATTAAATTACTCAGAGAAAGGAAAAAATCAGTTTGATCTGACTTCAATTTGAGTGAAGTCTGGAACAAAAAATGTGGTGCTTTGAAGGACAGAATAAGCAGTTTCCTGAGTCATAAATTGAGTCACACAGACCCCTAATGGTGTTTCCAGGACTGCAGACAAGCTGTTGCTCTCAAGACAAAAAGTAAAACCTTTAAAAATAAACTAGATTTTGTGGCAGATTTCCGGGGAGATTTGTAATGTCCTGTGAGAGTCACTTCAAAGGTACAGTCCCAACCCTTGCGAGCCAGCATCTGCGCATGAAGAGAGTGAAAGGAAAACTCTGACCATGAACAGAAAAGAGAGCTACAGAGTAGCAGTGGGTATGCATCCGGGGAAGCCCAACAGCCGAGTATAAGCCTGCAGAGTGCTTAAAAATAAGGATGTTATTTCCTGAGAGGCTGTGATGGAATTAGCTGTGCTGCAAATACGCAAGCCTTTGCACATTTGCTTCTGCACGTAGTAATACAACCAGGCAAAACACCCAGCATGTTTCCTCTGGCTCAATCTGCTGCAGGCTTTCCAGCAAGGGACAGAATGTAATTGAATCATAGCATCATAGAATCATTAAGGTTGGAAAAGACCCCCAGGATGACCTAGTCCAGCCATCAGCCCATCCCCACCATGCCCACTGACCCCTCAGTGCCACATCCACGTGGTTCCTGAGCACCTCCAAGGATGGTGACTCCAGCAACTACCTGGGCAACCCATTCCATTGCTGCTTGTCTGTCCAGCAACTATCTCCAAATAAACAGTCAGAGCACACTGGACAAGGAAGAGTAGCCATCACAGTTATGGTATGAATGATTTGAGGCACCAGAGCCATATGTGGTAAGAATTTTGGAAAAGTTGGAGTGCTGCAGGCTGATAGCTGGATCAGGAAGAACCTCTAGAAGGAGAGGGCTGCTTCATGTCGTCACCGTGAATCTGCTCACTGCAGTTCCAGCAGAGCCTTGGCTGCCTGCATGTTCTGCTGTGTCTTCTCTTACCTCTGGAACCTTGCAGAAGGAAAGGCATTATGGGGAATGCTGAGTGGGAGGCTTGTTTGCTTTCCCTTTTGTGTGGATTAACAGAGGATCTCAGTCTCCACAGCTATCAGTGAGTCACCCTTCACAAGCAATAAATTCACACAGCCACAAGAATGCTGCTATATATTAATGCTTTGGTGCCATTGTTGATAATCTCTTACTGCAACCTGTGCCAACACCACAAACATTCTTATTAACATGGGAGCTTCCAAGCCAGCTGATGAAAAACATTTAAGATAACAAGGAGAAGGAAAATGCCAGAGTGAGCCCAGAGACTTCATTTTTAATTTAAAAAAATATAATTAAATAGAGCAACTATCTCACACTTCAGATTAATCTATATTTTCTGAAACAGACTTGGTCTTTGCTGTTGGCTGTAATTTCTTACTGGTCAACTCTGGAGCGTCTCCATGGTACAGAAATAACCCACTACCACATTTAATTTCAGGTATATGTCATACATTATCCTTGAGAACATGGGAAAAGTTTATTCTATGGAGGAAGCTCCAAAGCAGCACCTGAAATATTGTTCTTCATGCTATCTTGTGCTCTGGTGTGTGTCCATGATGCAAAGGGTACTTTAAGTCTTACACCTAGTTCCCAGCCACGTGCTGGCTGTTACACCATGGTGTGCCTTACTGTTATCCAGCCCAAGGGTCCTTTCTGGTCTCCCTCTTACTCTTTCACCACCAACTTTTAGTCCTCACTGATGGTCCAGCAGCTCTGGTCTGATTACATACACATCTCTCAGAGTACCTACAGTGTCAGAGTATCAGGTATCAACTGCAGCTTGGCTTGGTTTTGTGCCTGGAAATGGAAATCCCAACCATACTGTAAGGAGTTTCATTTTACTTCCTTGAATACACTACACCACTCTTTGGCAGTAGAGAACACTCTCAAAGAAGAATAGACTATACACGCAGATGTGGACCTGTCGTAAAATTCATTTTAGTTTCCAGTTGAAATTACCTCTGCTAAAAAGATCTTGTTACCATGCAGTCTGACAGCATAAAGCCCTGTAGAAGAAACAGGCCACCACTGGAGACTAGGGGGTGGAAGATGACTGTAGATAAGCCAGGGTCCTTGTTTGCTCTGTTTACACCAAACTCCTCCCAGCTGATACTGAAAATCACATCTGCTGTATGGCCTGGGATGTGGAGCATGGTCACAGTGCTGGCATGGTTTGCATGGGCTCAGGGTACTCAGCACATGTATGCCTGGCCTTGCCCAGTGCCACGTGCTTAACTTAGCCAAGGTCTTAGAAATGGCTCTCTGGCAACTTTCTTGAGACAGGAAAGTCTGGAAAGAAAACACCAGAAGTGGACATTAGCCCTCAAGAGGACTTGTGTTCACTGCAGTAGAGGAGGACAAGACTGGAGACCTGTGTCTCGGCTGTGATCTTCATCAGTCATGAGTCTGGTTTTGAAAAACAGGGTCATGGAGGAAGGAGATGGTGCAGCTCCAGCCCCAGGCAGAGTGTGGTGACCTCCTGCCCTCTGCTGTGCGGCACCAGGAAAGGACACAGGCAGCTCCACGTTGGGGGACAAGCTTCCTCCCACAGGCGCAGGAATGTCCCATGAGATGCCCCGTAGGCCCTGCCCAGATTTTCCCAGGTGGCCATATGGCTGGAGCACGTGTTCTTGCAGAAATTTCCTCTTCAAAAGCCCCCAGAACATGGACTGGCAGCAGCATCCGCTGTCTCAACTGAGCTGGCTGGCACCTAAAGCCTAAGTTGGCAAAGGCCTTTAGGAAACTATCCCAATGACTTTTTTTAATTTTCAGTTGTATTTATGATTCTGTCCCTAAATGTGTGGTCACTTAAGGTATTTAAGATGAACTTGTCAGATCCTCAGTTTCTGTGTAGGACACACTCTCCTGGCTTTGCAGTTACTCTCTGAAATGCTACTCATGCTTTCAGGAGGAAAATGCACTTTTATCTCTGCATGATTCCAAGACTGTCACACTATTTAGGGTAGAAACATCGTCCAAAGCCAAGCTGGGAAGGATTTCCTGAACATTTTAGGTGATTCTTTCCATGCATGAATTAAAAAAATAAGAAAAGGAGGAGGAAAGGTTGGATTTTTTTCTCAGTTGTGTTAACGTACCAAATAAGGCTCTCAGTTATTTTCATGTCCACTCATGTCCCATAAATAAGTTGTGCCTGGAGTTCAGCGTCCACCAGTTCCACCCCAAGCTGGCTGTGTGCCTTTGAGTGCAGCTGATGGCAAAGCCATGACCCTAACACTTATTAGAAAACTTTTAAAATATATTCCTCACATTGGTGATGTCATGCAGCAACACTCTTTCACAAGGGTGTTTTTTAGTTCTTTTTCTTTTTTTCAAGAAAAAGAAATGGATGAGTAATTTCTTACAGGCAGCTTTTTCCCTTCTTGTTCACTCATCATCAAAGTGCAAATCATGGCTTAACTATGTGCAATTGTAAATTGGTTTGGCATAGTTGTGTCTACATCTACTGAGTTTCCCACTTGTGGGAGTCTCCCATTACTCTTTCTCCTCTCTGACTCACTTGCATGTGTACCAGTGATTTCACTACCAGCTGTCTCACTACTCCAAAAGGTCTAAAATGGGATCTGCATATATATTCCCTGAATTAGATAGAGATCTCTGCCATTTTGACATTGTGCATATAACCTAGGATACACCTCAGCCTATTGACATTTCACTCTTTTTAATATTAAACTTGGGTGCAGTAACTGCTTTTGCAGACTGGAAAAATGATTAGGACACTCATTTCAAAAGAAGTGTGTGCAGCATTAGCCATGCAGTTCCCACTGACTTTAATGGAGGGTTCATATTTAAGGGCTTGTGCAATTACTTTGGAAGATTTAGGGGAATTTATTGCATTGTCTACTGTTTGAGAAGTTGTGTTATTGTTTTACTAGTAGCTGTAATCACCATAATGAAGATAAGTCTTAGGAATAGAAGGCCGAATAATGAATGTCCTCTAGTCATTAGGTTATTAGATTAGGTTTTTATTACATTATATATACATTATTATACATTATACATACATGTTATACTCTACATATACATTAGGCTATTAACTAAAGCTATTAGATCAGTTTGTACAGCTGCTGGGAAAAAGAAAAGAAAAAAAAATGCATGATATGATAATAACTATTTCAGATTTAGGCCAGTTCTACATGTCTGGAAGTCGACCAGCATGCTGAAAGATTGCAAGTTCCAAAAATGCTTAGGAAAAGGTGTCTGCTACTCTGGGAGACTGGTAAGGAAACAAGCTGAATGGAGTTGAGACTCACCTCACCTATCTGTCAAGCATCTAGCTCAGATTGATCTGTTCTCTCTTCTCTAGTTCATGTGTGGAAAGAAAGAGAGAGAGACGCCTCCATATAGGGTTGGTTACCAGCACAAGATAAGTCTCTAAGATAAGTAGGTTGAATCATCCCCTGGCATTGCCTTTCTAACATCCAGTATCTATAAAGGGCGCATAGCTTAGACTGGCTTAGACAAGACAAAGCTAAAATTAGGTGAGATGAATCCCATCCTAAGCTTTGCACCCAGACAAATTGTTCTACAGCAGCATGACTGGGGAATCTGAGACTGTAGGTTTGGATTGCTGACTGCTTAGGTTCCGTCCACTGTCATCCTTGGGCTACCATCTTGATTGTGGAGTTTTGCCCTACCTGGTAGAGGTCACAGGAGTCCACTCACTTTACTAAATTTGAATCGAGACTATGATTCTGCTTAATAAGTTACACATGTAATTGTTCTTTCAATTGGGAAAGCTATGAAATACTGGAAAATGGGATTTAAATAGGACGATCATAAGGATTTTTACTAGTGCTTTCCCCCCGGCTTACAAAAAAAGGAAACTTTGGCAAAGATACAAAAACCTTTAAGATCAGATTGGTCCACCTTCTTTCTCTCATCTACTTCTACCCTGCAGGCAAAATACGTAGGATTCCAGAGATTGACAGTTCCTCAGTAGTTCTAGGAAAGTAGTTAATTATCTGAATCACTTCATAATTGGCTCTCTTCCAATACTACTTCAAGAGAAGTCATACCAAGCAGGTAGAGCTGGAGCAGTAAGATGTGAGGAGTATAGGCAGGCAGTGAAACTTGCTGGTTCCTATCACTGTTTCCAGGAAACTTATCTCTGTTCCCTGCTTGGCTTTCTGACTTCTGTCCCCTCATTACTGGCTGCTATCTTTTGGAATAATGCCTTTTTGAACTGCAGAACTTTTTCCAGTATGCAACTTTGGTTACACTTTGGACAAAAACAAAAAAGTGACACTGGAAATGTGCCCCTTTCAGTGCTAACAGTCCTAGAAAGCATCTTGTTCAGTTACTTCATTCCTCAGCACTTCCCACGTCAGGAGGGCTCAGTAGTCTGTGACCACGGGTCTGGCACCCTGGCGAAAGCTCCCCATCTAGAGTTGAGCAAGCAGCAGCAAAAGCAGCTAAGATAAAGTTAATGTCAGCTTAGTGCAGTAGGTTCACTCACAGTTAGAAAACCTTTTCTCTGCACTTTCTATTCTTGAAATTTTGCAGAACAAAACTTTTATTGCGTGGTGGAAATATTTATAAGATTTCAGCATTTCTAGCAATGCAATATATTCAAAACAAACTCAGAGAATCAAAAAGCAGTATTATTTGACTCCTCATACACAAAGCAATCTCATTTTTAAGATGCTACTTTTAGGAAACCCTGAAAAGAAGGAAGGGATTTACCATCAATTAATCAACGTACTAGAAAAATGCCTGGCTGATTAGAAATTTCTTTGTAATTAAGTGTGGTGAACTGCAGCAATAACCACACCACTTTGGAAACTCTTCATTTTAATCTCAGCTTTTTTTAACATTTTCTGTAGTTGGCTGGTGGTTGTTCTTTTCATTTTGACATTATAAAAGGAGGAGATACAGCATAACCTCAGATTTATTGTTACGTCCACACTGAGGTTTATTGCAGTAGCCATTTGAGGAGTCAAGACATTTGTTAGAAGGCACCATCTGAAATTACCATGTTTTCTCCAGTTATGAAGGTACAAGATAGCTGTGCTGACACAACTGCCTAGCTGTGCTATTCCTTTTTTTATCTTGTAAGAGGTGCGCTCTTCTCCTGTGTTATATCCTGTTTGCAGAGGAGATATCAGTAGGGAAACTAAGGAATGCATTTTCAACACATGCTGAAAGGGAAGCAAGCTGCCTGACCCTGAAGTCCAGTGAGAGTATCCACAAGAAGAAATTAGTCTGAAATAATCTGTGCATGTTCTTGATTGCACTGGAGTTCTTATACAAGGTCTGAGACGTGTTTAAAGAGAAACAACAGCAGGGTCTTTATAAAGATAATCGCTGAGTTATCTAAAAACTTTTGGTGCTTTCCATTTACCCTTGCATTTTGTGATATGATCTCATAAACCAGACACAAAATGCATTTCCATTAGTGTAAGCTCATTAGCAGGATGACTGCAGTGTATATATCAATAGCCTACTAGCTACCAGGGAGACCAAGCAGCCAATTGTGCCTGCATGGAGTAAACAGAAGACTTGTTTGTGGCCAACCATTTCTTCCAAAGGAAAGAAAGAAGTCTCAGTCAGCTGGATTTCCCTGATCAGTCCGTCTCAGTGAGTAGTACAGGGTGAATTTTGTAAAGCTTATGGATTTCATACTCAAAATAGCCTTCTAAATAATTACTCAGGACTCCAGATGTTTTGAATTTTCATTGGATTTATAAAAATAAAAAGATCTTTTAATGCTTAATGAAAGTAGGGCTTTCTTAACACTTCTGAAAATGATTAAAAGGCTTTTGGATGCACTCTTCTTAGTTACAGGAAATTAATGGCATTTCCTTAGCATTTCCTCAGGTTTTCCTCAGATATACCGGAACAACATTTTGACTGAAGCTCCACTTGTTTTCCAGGTCAAGATGAAGGGGCTTGCTGTGTATTTAGGAGTTAGATCTTGCTCTCCTAGCTGCCACTTTTATCCCTACATGATATCCTAGTAGTTAGAGGGAGGCAAAACACTCAGACTAAATGTTTCATGAGTTAAAGACTGTCAGGAGAAGGTTTTCAGCTAGGGGTTCCTGTCCAACAGCTGCTGGTTACCCTGATGACAAGCTAACATAGAATTGTGTAGGGACAGCAACAAGTGTTAAATGGAAATATTTAGCTTTTTGGTGGACTCTGTTCTGGACATCTCTGCTCAATGTTTTAATGAAACTTTACAGGTTGGGAAACGATTCTGCAGGAGGTTTTGGTGTGATTAAAGGCAGTGATGTGTAGGCAGCTTCATTTTTGAGAATGGCCTTGATCCCTGCACTGCTTCCCCTGCTCAGGATCACCCTTGCTGAATGCAACTGGGCTGACCTTAGCGGTGCAAGGACGTGACACCTTCCTTTTGTTCTGAACTGAGCGGGAGGCCTGCAGTCGGGGGGCCTTGAGGGGGTTTCTGTCAGGAGTAGATGCTGGTGTGGGAGCCAGATATTTGTTTGCTGTAATCCTGTTTGTTTGCAAACAGCGAGCAACGCCTTCTTTCCCTGAATGCAGCAAGAATCAAACAGATGATGGTTTCTTTGATGGTGTCTCCAAGCCTCTCTGAGAATTACTAGTGCTGAATGCTCTTTGGGGTTTTTTCTTTGCAGTGCAGTGCTATTGCTTCGTCTCCTACAGTCCCTCTTCTTTTGACTCTGGTCTCCTCTAGTTTCAGCCCTAAAGGAACACAGCACTGTCTTCACATTTATCCTGAATGAAAAGTTACTCCTAAGCTCTCTGGGGAAAGAAGATCTCAATGTCTGGTTTGCAGTGTCCTGCTGAGACCTGCACAGCCCTACACTGGCTCTTCCTTTCTTGGGGAACCCTAGGACCACATTGACTGGCCCCGAGTCTCTGTACCCCACTAAACTGGAGGTGCCTTTTGACCCTGTTTGGGTTGTTGGCCAGCCCCAAAGGAGGGCAAAGCAAAAAAGGGTCTGTCTACATGGGGGTCATGTAGACATTCTTCTTGATTATGCCAAAAAGCAAGTCATTTTACAATCAACTTGTGAAGAGAATTTCTTGAGCAGCAGCATCTTTTTTGTTTTCACTAAATGGAGTTATTTGCTGGCAATTATTTCAGACCGGAATAGCTGGAGACTGTAAAGTTGTATTTGCATTTTTGTTCAAGTGCCTGCACATGTACTGCACACTGTGTTCCTTGCGAGGCAGTCATTTATTGTCCAAAAAGCTTTGCTTTCCACATCCAAGCACCAGCACAGGAAACTCTCAGGCTGACCTGACTTTGGAGCATAGAAACTGAATGGGTGTGCTTATGTAGAGCTATACTTCATTATTATTACATTATTATATTAAGCAAGCAAGCCCCAAACCTTTTGTAAAGTGGTTGTTTTCCCGTTCTTCTCTATTGCTTTCCCTTAAGACTGCATGCCAGTCAGACTGAAATCTGACCTGAGCTCAGCACCAGAACGTGGTCCCTGAAGGCTGTTTCCCTCTCGTAGTTCTGAAGGTGGCTTTCACATCCAGCTTCTACCTGTACTGCTCCTGAGAGCTGCTGAGTTCCACAAAGACTGTTCAGGAATCAGACATGCTTCACATTGCATTTGTTCCCTGGTGTAGGCTATAGTAAGTGTCCCTTTACAAGTCTGAGTGGGTCTTGGGAATGGGTCTCACTGGAGCTCTGCTCGATACCCCAGTTACAAAAGCAAAATGCCTAATTAGGGTCCTACCTACTCATTCTCTAGGAAATATGCAGTAGGAGCCTCTCCTAAAGACTATGGCTGTGTTTTCCTAGTGTGAAAAATCTCTGTATAGTAAAATTTACTGGTACCAGTCGGTAAAAAATGATTCAGAATGAGGATCTTCAGCCAGAGTTCACCATTTGGTTTGGTTTAGTTTGGAACTGTTTGGAGAGCAGGTTTCAGCAGAAGTTTTTAGCTTGCAGTGAAAAGACACACACTCTCAGTTGAGCTGGATCCCCCACTCCTTATTGTAGAGTCACGTCTTTCGAAGAAATAGTGCAGAGATTCCCTCCTGTGGTGTGGGAGTTCCCTAAGGTAATCCCCCCTGCTCCAGTCATCAGCCAGCAGTGCACCAACCAGGCTGGAAGGCTGGGCTCACTTTTTTTTGGAAGGCATCAGCCTCTAACCTGAGCTTCCACATGCAGAAATAAACATTTATATTGATCTGTTTCCAAAGCACATTCCTAGGACGTCAAATCAGCTTCTCCTGGTTTATGGGCCCGACAAAGCGTGGCATTTACAGCTCCCTGAATGAAACAGTGTGGATCTGTGGCACGAGGGTGTGGCGTGGGAGGTGTCACCTCACAGACCCCAGTAGGGTCATGGTGGGACGGGTGGAGCAGGGGTTGCTCAGGGTCATCTGCCAAGGGTGAGACATCACCTCAGAAGGCCAGGCTGAGCAGGCACGCCTGAGGTGTAACAGCAGCTTTAGATGAGGGCTTGTTCCAGCATTGTCTTTTTGGAGCTTTTTTCCAACCATCGCTTCTCCCTGTGGCAGGGACACATGTACAGCTGCAGGGCAGCCCGGGATGGGATGCTCAGGCTCCTCAGATGGCATTGCACTCAGTGCAGACCCCACTAGGCCTCATCCCACCTCCCTGGGGCAAAACAGAGTGAAAAAGGATGAGGCACAAGGCAACTAGCCTGGGGCCGTGCACAAACCGTGGTTCAGCATGTGCTACCAGCTGCAAGCTACTTCTGCAGACTGGGGCAGGGGGAGAAGTCCCCTTACCTCAGGTACTTGGGCCCATTCCGGTTTTCTGTCTCCCTGATGCAGGCTGCAATAAGTTTGTGCTCACTTTTAGATCTCTCCCTTTGGCTTTCCATGGACCGTAGCAGCCTTCTGCACAGAGCTTGCTTGTACTTACAAGCCAGCAGAGCAAATAAACTATGTTGGTACAAAACTACGCCTGTACATTTTTCCTCTCAAAGCTTTTTCTTCTCTTTCTGCACTTTTTTTTTTTCTCTCCTCCTTTCTATGAATGCATTGTAGCTGGCTTGCAGCAAGCTGTCCAAATTGGTCCTCTGTAGCCAGCCCTACTCAATCTGAAGTCTGAGCTGCCAGCTGGTAGCCAGCACCATTTCAGTGCACATACTTTCAGCAGAAAAGACTCATCAGTGATGTAGAAGTGTTTCCTTCCCTGCTTATCAGGGTAACTTGACTCTGTGCATCTCAGCCTTGTGCTATGGGATGTGAGGAATCAAAGACACCAGCTGCGGATCCAGGATGAGCAACCAAAATGAAGCCCCCCCTTCATCGCAGCTCTTTCTCCACCCACTCTGCTGCACACATGAGCCTCCTGATGGTCAGGAGCATATAAGTCAGATGTGAGAGGAAAAGCAGAGTGAGCAGCAGCACCCACACAGGGAGCTTGTGCACACTCGTAACGGTGTCAGCACTTGCTGCTGGAGCACTGTGAGTGTACTGGAGCCGTGCCTGTGCTCCCCAAGTGTGTGTGCGCATTCTGTTGGCATCGCTCTGTCGTCACCTCGCTCTCCAAGTCATATCCAGAGGGTAGATGATGTCTGGTCTACATAAATACACTGGGGGGGCTGAGTTTCCTGCCCTTCTCCCCCTCCAAGCACATCTGTGCCGGAAGAAACCTAATTTAAGCCCTGTGTCTCTGGCACAAACAATTGAGAGCTCAAAGCCATTGGAAAGAGTGAACAAACTGAGTACATCAGAGGTGATTTTCACACATTTTCCCTTAAAATACTTGTTCTTCCTTGTGGTTTCATATCTCACTGCATTTGACACAACCACTCTGAAATGATTTTACTGTAGCAGACCCTCAGTTGGACTCCAATGTGTACAGCTTAGCATCTTGCCATTTTGTATGTGTTTATTCACTGAGCAATTGCTAGGATCACTCCAGCCCATATATCCATCAAGTGAGATTGCCATGGTTTGAAGAGGGTTTATCTCAATCTGTGGAGTGTGTGGCAGTACATTGGTGACTCATAAAGGCTTAGTCCTGCAAAAGCACATGTTTAAGCACATGTTTAACTTTCAGCACATTCTTCTATCTCACAGAAGTAATGAGACAACTCACTTTCTCAAAGTCAGGCTTGTTCTCAGGCACTGCTCGGGGCTGGAGTCAGCAAGCCCAGCACCTCACAGGAGTGAGCCCATAATGATTTTCTTTTCTTGCCTGTGTAAGTAACATTCCTGAAAACAGGCTCTAAAGGATCAAGTTCTGCTACTGTTGAATAGCACATATTCACATATCGTCTGGTTTTAATCAATCAGTGAATGACTTTGAGCAAATAAGATCCCCCTTCCTATAACTCAATTTCCCATGTGTAAAGTAGAGATAATGATGCTTGACTTGTTTGTGGTATACCTAAAGATTTACTGAGAATTCACTCTGTATGAGAAAGGGTCTGTATTTGGCTCTGAATAAATCAATATTAACACTCACATCAACAAGTACAGAATGAGGGGTAGAAGGGTATTTTTTGCTGTTACACAATTGCCATCGCTCCTCTGCAGGTTTCATGAGAAGACAAAGAGGCTGAAGTTTTGGAGCATATATTTTAGTACAAATGCTGGAACCACAGTGGGATAGGTTCTCTTCCTCCCTGTGTATATACATGCTAAGGCTGCTACCATAGTCTAAGTAATAAAATGTAAGCCCATTTTAAAATAGTAACTTCTATACTTTTGTGGTTATCAAACATGAAATTTGCCTCACAACTTTTTCATGCAGAGTAAAAATTGTAAGGGATAGCAGCATGCCTACTGCTCCTGGAGCCAGAGCCTCTATGTAAGAAATCTGGATTTCCTGGTGACTGGGAGAGGTTGAACGTGTTTCCTACCTTTAACTGAACAAGGCAGAATGAAACTGCGCCCCACGTCAGCTTCTAGGTTGGAAACACGTGGATTTGTCCTAGCTGAGGATCTAGCTCTTTACATTTAATTGTAAACACATGAGATTTTAAGCAAAAGGAAAAAACCGCCAATGAAGCCTATTTTAAAAGTGGTGTTGAAAGGATGACATTGCTACTATGTAGTCTAATGAGTTGGCAGACACATCTTTTCCAGCAAAATTCACCTTTGCATCTTTTCAGTGACACCCACACCCTTTTGTTTAACCTCTAGGCTACATTTAATCTGAATATTTCTGAAATACTTGAGTTTCACTCTCCATTTTTCAGTTTTCGTTTATTAGCATAGGGATAATTCTGTCTTTCCAACCTTGCTGATACAACACTGGTTGATTCTTAAACCTGTAAGTCCAGTTTCTGTATTTTCCACATCTTTCTGTTTTCTTTTCAGTGGAAATTTTGTCTGCCATGTAAAACAAAGTGATTATTCCATCCTAATCTTTGGAAAATTCTGTTCTCTGGCACAGTGTTGTGTTGTCTGATACTTTCTTTTTTATTATTATTTTATTTTATTTTTATAAAGTTCTAAATCTCTGGAAGGGAAACCCTTCCTATGAGGAGATTTAAGTTTCCATCCGTCATGAGAAAAACTGTTCCCTCTGGAATATTAGAGGTAAGCTTGGAAGACAGCATTAAGCAGAAACAAAATTCCAGATTGTTTGATTTTGAATTTCAGCCCTTTTTCTTTGGAGGGGTTATTGTTTCCAGAAAACATCTTGGTTTTTTTAAATTTTTTGGTCTTTTCAAGTTTAGTGCATTGAGTGTAGCAGCCAAGAGTTTTGGATATGCAGCAGACAGGAGAAATGTTCAGCATCTGTCAAAAGACAAGCATACACGTGTGTGTTATATAGAACATAAAACTTAGTGTTGTGCAGCTATAAAAGCAAAGCAATCTTGGAATGTTACAGCACTGACTTTCCCTCTCAGTTGTTTTGCTTTAAGTGAAAGAGGGTTGGGGATTCTCACAGAAAGTTGTTTCATAGAGAGCTTGTGAGATATAATTAGAAAAGTTTCATGCAAGCTCTCTGCCAGTTTCACAGTTTGGATAAGCTTATCATCTCCCCATGGTATTTGAACTCTGTTCCTGTGTCCCCATAATATGTAGTTCAGGCATAGGCTCGTTCATTCAGATTTATTTTCAGTGAATCTGCAAATTACATTCTGATCTTCTGCAAGACTAGCCTTCATTCCCTTGATCCTTGAGCCATAGGCAAATGTTTCTGTTCTGCTGAGGAGCAGGGTGTAACTATCAGTGACTACATGTTGACCAGTTCAGTAAAAGCTTGCATTCCATTTAGAAGAGCTGACAAGGTTATAAGTTACTCTTGGGGATGGGTGTCTCTAAATAAATAAATATTTCCTAATGCCACCAGGCTCTCAATTGCTTTGTACATACACAGACATCTGGTGCCATTTGAGATGCCCTGGGGTCATCTCAATTGAAATTCTTCCAGTCTGCCTCCAGTTGATGCCAGGAATGGCTCTCTATGTCACGGGTCCCCATAGGTCATGTAGGATGTTTGCTGTACATTGTGTGGACATCCTGGACATCATAAGGCATCTCACAGGGTGCTAGACAGCAATGGTGGGTTTCTGGACTAGTCCTAGTATTCCAGCAGTTATCTGCCATCAGCCAAAGACTTCACAGAGATGTGAGGTTCAAAGAAAGAGCTGTCCTCAAGCAAAGAAATTGTGGTAAATGTGGTAAATGGCCCCAGGATGAAGCTTGTGGCACAGCAAAATGCCAGCCATCCTTACTTCACCAAGTATCATGGGATATTTCATGCTATTTCAGAACAGCTTTGCTCTCTGCAGCTTTGAAGTCACAGTGAAGTATCAAACAGCATAGAGAGGGAACCATACAGCTTCCTTTATAGAAGTGATTCCTGGATATTTGCTTTGGAAGGAAA
The DNA here is from genome assembly GCA_013399175.1 of Odontophorus gujanensis. Taxonomy (NCBI): domain Eukaryota; kingdom Metazoa; phylum Chordata; class Aves; order Galliformes; family Odontophoridae; genus Odontophorus; species Odontophorus gujanensis. The sequence goes on from VXAB01001609.1 coordinate 48,262, forward strand.
CAGTCTTGTTGTTCAGCAAAAATGAAATTGTAATATATTTCTCCTTTGATCAAACTGAAGTCGGTCTGATGATGAGAGTGCTGCTAACACACGCTGTGTGACTGCTTTTGTCTATTCCCACTAGGCAGGCAAAGCTTGCTTTCAGTAGCGAGGTATCCAAGCACTTGGGCGTGGTACAGAGGAGGGTTCAAGTAATGAGCAAGCTCTCGTTTCTCTCAGAAGACATGGCAAAAGGCCCTGTCTGTTCTTTAATTACATTTCAACAGCTGTTTTTTATATATTTGTGTTTCCTTATTCAAACGTGGCTTATGAAGAAAAAAAATAGCAAATGATGAGCATGCTTTCAACCAAGAAACACAATACTCTGCAACACAAGAAGCTGTCTTGGACTAGCCAAAATCTTTCCAAGAAAAATTATTTCCTTCCCAGACCCACGTCAGTGTTGATGCCACTATGGATGAGGTGGAAAGGAAGCAGAGCAGGTTGAGAATGTATTCAGAGCAAAGGCATTAAGCCATCTTGACTTGTAAAAATTCATACACTGTTAGTTATCAGTCAGTCATCCTGACAGCAAAGTAATAACCCAACAGGATGGTAGCCACAGAGTGAATGGAGAGTAAGAGCTTTCCACATAATGCCCAGGAACCATTATCCTTAAACAGCAGCTCCTGGATTTTAGGTGTAGAGCTGCGCTCAGTTTTGGGTGACTGAACTACAGTACTGTCATGCATGCATGTCACATCTTCCCTGAGATATCTGCTACCAGCTCAGCAAAGCCACGGTGGGATGGGGAGCTGTAGCTGTGAACATCACCTCTGCTCACAGGGTATCCTTCTGTCCCTGCCATCAGAACCCACGTTCCATGTCTCCTCAAGGCTGATGCCAGGTCACCCCCAAGAGGTTTGAAGGGCCTGCAGAAGTTTTCTTCAAGACTGGAGACAATTCTGTGTTAACTTAGCTGATGTGAAGGAGTTGATCTCTCTGTTGATGTGATGTGATTATAGTCTTTGCTCCAGAACTGAAAAAAATTCATGCAAAACCCACCGTGCAGAGACATGCTTCTCACTGCTGAAAAGGAAAATTTGCCCTCCTTGATCAGACTCTGACTCTAAGACTAAAGTGCAGGACTGATCTTTATAACTTTGCTGAAGCCCAAGAGGTTGTCTCATTCTGTGCATCATGTCTGTCTCATCCTTTCTTCACTGCCCAAAGTTGTAAAAATAGGTATGTAGTGATGAGACAAGAGGGCCATCTTGTCTCCAGCTGTGGTCAGAAGCACATGCTTAAGGAGGTCTGTCTGACTTGGCACTCCTGGCCCTTCACAGCTTCTAGCTGTCAGCACTGTAGGGATTTCCTGGGCTGTAAATTGTATGTAGACTATTGAGCTTAGTAGACAGTAAGAGACCTTTACTTCCTCGGGTTCACCAAGCATGTTCTTTCTGATTTTGAATTTTGAATTAATTTATAATTTGACCTCTACAGCATCCTGTGGCATAAGTTCCACAATTTTATTATAAGCTGCGTGTATGTCCTTCCTTAGCTCATTACAAAAATGCTAGCTGATTTTTTTTTGTCCTTGTGCTGTGAGAAATAGTGAGTAATTGTTGCCTTCACCTTCTTCACTCTGTGATTTTAGAGGCATCTTTCATACTCAGCCTACTTGCAGAGTTTTCTCTAGTCACCAAGAAAAGGAGAAAATAACAGAATGCAAAAACCTCTGGAATATGACTGGAATAGTTAAAGCAAGATACTGTCCATATCTCTTGTGAATACATCTGTGTAAAAGGAAATTATAAAATTGAGTAGACCCAGTTGTCTTTGTTGGTTAATGAAGTCAGAGCAAAGAAGCAGTATGTTTGAACTCCGTTGAGATTGCATAGGCAAAACAGGAGGACAGAAATTCCTGGACTCTGTTTCCAAAAAGATTATGTGTGGAACAAGACTGGGACCAAGATGGCCAAGTTCAAACTAGATGTTTCCTTCTGAGGAATGTGGTGGATAATAATACAGTCCATTAGAAGTGGCTTCCAGCACAAAGGGAATAGTAAATGCCAGAATATTGTTGTCTGTTGAAAACAAAGCTGGTACTATGCTCAGAAACATAGTTGTTAATGAAACGAATCAAGACCAAAAATTACTTAGAAACAAATGTGTGAAAGTGTCAGAATCAGCTGCTGAAAAATAAGTGCTGCCCTTAAAATCAAGTGTATTTTTTGTGGGTGGTGAGCAAGTAACCTCATCTTTAAAGCAGCATAGTATAAAATCTCTCAGCGACATTTGCCTCTGTTTTTGTTTGAAGGGAAATGCTTAAGCACAGTTAACTTACAGTTCTTTGCTTTTGTTTGCACAAGTGAAAGCCACATATGTTATTTCATGAACTGCCAGACATCGTGGCAGAGGAGCAAGATCTACCCTCACAGCGTAAAATGGTAGGGGCTCTGGTGGTTACCAGTGATACCAAAAGCACTGCTGAAAGAATATGAAGTGGAGGGCACACACCTTTCAGGACATCTCCTCTCATTCAGCGCAGCAATTCCACTGCATCCTTAAAACACTCACTTCCTGAACTGCCACTACATAGAATAAGGTGAAGATGAAGACCTTAGTGTTTAAAAGATATCACAGCACTATAGCTTCAGTTCACCTTGGGAGTTTTCAGGTTAATTTTTATAACAGACTTAGTCCCTGCAAAAAATACCTAAATATCCAGAGCAGATTTGGATCTGAACATTGCAAACTGCTCATTCAAAATAATTGTAATGGATTGCTTTTGCTAACTTAGCATGACACCAACCTTTGGACTTTCTTTCAGTTCTCATTCCTTTTTAACTTATTTGTGGAAACTTATAATTAGATTTTCCTTTTCCTTCTTCTCCCTCCACCCCAGCTGATAAAGTGCCATAAATCCTGGACGTCATCCATGAGTGCAGTCATTTATGAATTTTGCTATTTTTTGCACATTGCACCATATGTAAGACAAACTAACTTAGAGGCACAGTTTCTTATTCCTGGCATGCAGGAGAGCCACTGAGAGATATCATATGGTCTCCTGGCAAAAGTACAAAGTGGTTCTTGTTGTTTGATCTACTGTCTTAAACTTAAATGCAAAATCTGATAATTGGGTCAGGCAGGAGAAGAACCTTACTAATAAAGCTCTTTTCATTTCCTTTTCCTATATTTCCTCTTTTCATCTTTTCTTTCCCTCTTTCTTGGTTGGTCCAAGGACCTGGAATCAGCTGTTAGCAAAAGGGTTAGAAGCAGAGCTCGGCTTAAGGAATTGCATCTTCTCCTCAGAATCCTCCTCTGCCTGTCGTCCCTTACCATAAGCTGCTCATCCAGATTCCCTGCCAGCAGACTCACTTTCCTGGACTTGCTGTGAATGTCTTCATAGAAAAGTCTCAGACTTAACAAAACTGTAATCACTGAACTTATTGTAAGCATTCTCCAGAATCATGCCTGATTTAAAAACAACAATCTCTTTCCTTTAGGAGTCTCTTCTATGTTATTTGTAACAAAGACAGAGGCTTACACTCCCAAGGATACACAAGCTAAAAGGACCCTGAACTTTCTTTGCAAGCCAAACATCTCCATAAGACAAGAAGCTGAGACCTGAACACTCACTCAGCTGAGTGATTTTTTAAGCAGTAATAGAGAGCCTTTGTTCTCTGCTAGAAATAACACAGCAAGAACATTTCATGGTTGGTTTCATGGATGGAATTAGATACTTCACGGTTGCCCATGTAATTGGATTTGCTGTATTTCTCTTAGTGATTTTGTGTAAATTTCATCCAAAAATACGAAACCTCAATTTCAAAAAACCTGACAGCACATTTGGGAGTAGCCCTTGAGATTCTGAAGCATCTACACACCCATAGCCCCCTCCTCTGCAGTAAGCAGGCTGCCAGCCCAGGAGATGCTTGACTGCAGCTCTGTGTGCTGGGTGGCCGCTGTTTCAGAGCCATCAGCCTGACACGATTGCACAAAAGTGCTTTAAAGTCACACAGGGGAGAACTGCAGGGGAGGGTGATTGTTGGCAAGCAGTAGCTGAGTAAGTGTTTTAACTGATCGCTGAGTCCCAACTGTATCATGCTTAGCACATGGACTCAGACCTGTGGAAATGATCAGTTTTGCCCTGCTCCTTCTAATATGATATGAACCGTCATTCAACTTATCACACTCTTAGACACATGACTTTCCTCCACATTTCACCTCTGAGAGCTCGGGAATTCTTTTCAGTGTAGAAAGCAAATTTGACATTTGGGGAAGAACAAAAGTAGGTGTTTTTTTCCCTCAAATGTTGACCACAAACACAGAAGCTCTCCAGCTGTGACCAAAAAAAATGCTCCAAAAGCTGCTTCTTTCTAGTCAGAGACAGAGCAGGAGAGGTTTTGTGGATGTAGCCGTGCTGGCACACAGAACTGTATCTTGGCCGGTGCATTTATGGGAGCAATTGCCATTGCAGTCCTTGCAAACCAAACAGTCTTGCTGGTTAAGAACTCCCAAATAATTCCTTGCTCAGGGTAGAAACTTAGCTTAAAAAGCAACAACAAAAACAACAACAAATGGCCTTTAGAATACACATACTATATAATGTGTATTTTTAGCAAAGATCAGCTGCACAGTATTTTCACTGTGCATTCCAAGTTCAGCCTTAAATTCTGCTTCTTGATCTGCAAAAGGGACACTGGAGCAGCTGGGCAATTTCATAAATGAAAACATCCGAGACAGTAAATACAGAATATGTGAGTGGAAAATAAAATTAGAAATCTGTAAGGCCCTGTCAAGATATAGAGTTCAGGAAAAACAGCAGGTTTTGCAATTGTTAAACAAGATGGCAGAATAATAATGCAAGGGGCATGGGATAATTTTAATTGTCAACAAAACACTTTTTTTCTTGCCATTCTTTTTTGTTGAAAATTAGACAAACTCACACAGTGAGATGATAAGAACACAGGCAAGGACTGTCAGCAGGGCTTCTGGGTTATTTCTTCTTCTGGCAAATGTAAGAGCATGCACTTCCTTGTCTACTTCATGTGATGACTTAGGCCTTTTGCAGGTTTGAGTATTCTGTCTCGGGGGCAACTCGCAGTATCATTTCTCTTCACATATCAATGCAAAGGCAGCTGTGTTGATCCACTGTCAAACCTCAGCACTGCACATTATTGAACTACAGGGCTGATCAAGTATCACGACATTACACATCATTATCAGCCCCCACTCTGCATCCTGAGTTCCTTCTATTCTCACTTTGATTGCCATTAATTACTTCACGTCCTGTTTGTAAATGATTGGACAATCCAAGTGATGAGTTGAGCCTATAGTCCCTTCTCAGTCATACTGAACACCACAAAGGAGGTCACTGTTAGTGCTGGACGAATTCCTAAGGGCAGCAGAAGCACATCCACTCCAATCTGTAGGCAGAGGCCCAGATGTCTCACACATAAGAGAGGGCCTGGTGGGATTGATTCTGGGGACACTCAAGCGCTGCCATCTTGCCAGCTCCAGTTCCTGGCACCTCAGGGAGAGAGATGACTCATGAACACCCCTCCATTATAGCAAGGTTTTGTGGCAATGTGTAGGGTTGGCAGCGGTGGCAATCAGGGAAGGCTGGCCACAGGTGCTGTGAGGCTTTGTGGTTCAAGGGAGCCTTTGAGGGAACCATAGACCAGAGCAGACCAGCGGCTTCTCCCTTGGTTCCATTGACATCCATTGCCCAAGCCCACATTATCACTGAGTCAAAAAGTCCCTTAGTGGTCATCCACAAGGGCAGCAGTGCTCATCCTGCCCACAGTGGTTTGCTGAGCTGCAATTATTGCACTGGTGGCCACAGATAGAGAAGGAAAGAGAGACAATAAAAATTCTTTGACTTTCAGTCTGCCAGGAACTGCATAGCTTCAATTATAACTGGTTTGTTCTGTCGGATTTGTTTTTGTATCTTTTTACTGTTATTATTATTATTATTCCAGATTCACTGGTTCAGTGTTTAATTCTAGCCAGAGCTTTTATTTGCCTGGTTACTTCTTGCAGACTTGCTGAGCACTGCTCAAACTTTTCACTTGCATGTGTTTACTAGCTGAATTAAAAAAAAAACAAACAGCTTTTACATGAAAGGGCAAAAGTAGTAAGAGTGTTGTTTTAGATCAAAAATAAATGTGAACAAAACTACTCCTGACAGTTAACAAATATGAAATACGCTTGACTTCTAGGCTATTAAACAAGAGCAGCAAAACATTCCCAGCACTTGCTTAATGCAATTACTTGATTAGAGAAAGGCATTTCATTTCCTAACCGCTACAAGAATAAGCAATATAGCTGTCGATAATTTTGCAGTGAGGGCTGAGGGCTGGTGGTCAGCCTTAGACCACATCTTTGCATGGTCATTAGCACACATCCATCAGTGCACCCAACACAGCCTTAAGATTCTTGCGGGATTTCAGCAGTATGTGAATGACCTTTTCCTTCATCAGTTTTCAGGATGTTTTTCATTACTGAATATGCAGCAAATCATAATGTTTTACATCGATTCTCCATTTAAGTCATATCACATTATTTTGAGAGAGCCTACAATCCTGGCTGCCTCTTGCATTCATGGGTTGATGAGTAAGTGGGGTGATTGTCCATCCGAAAGCACTTCCAGTGGGCTTCAAGGCCTCCAAGTGCTTATACAAAATATGCACTCTAACAGGAGAAAGAGGTATTTGTCTTTCTTGTGACTAGTGTTGTAGCATGGATGTAAGGGAGAGGCAACCAACAATTAGATGGTGTGCCAAGCTCCTGAGGCAGTGTGGATCAGTTTCTAAAAAGATAGCTTTCTATCCTCTGTAGTGTTTTCTAGTGGGCAAGAATGGGCCTTAATGAGTATTTTAGAGTGGTCAGAAAGGGCATCTGAAGAGCATCTCTCTGTCATCCCCCATCACTCTGTGATGTGTATCTCAGCGACGATAGGCTGAGACACTTTCTGCTGAAACATGACTGAGAAGTAGGGTCCAAGGGATCAGATGGCCTCAAGCGAGCACTTTAAAACATAAACAGTGTGTTTCTCAGGTCTACAGCACTACTGGTTTCTGTCTGCAGACCTAGTGCTATTACCCAAGCTGGCTTGCTGATGCCATCACAGGCAGAGAGTACACAATGAAGGTTATCTCTGCCATGAAGAGCAAAAATCTATATATCTATAATGGTACACTTGAAATCTCAGTTCTCCTGGCTTAAAAATCATCTTTATAGGTAGCTTTGGAGTGGTGAGGCTGAGTCCATAGTCAGAACAGAAAAATGGGAGCATTTTTATTTCCACAGAAGATGAAATAGTTTCCCTCATTCGTCAGTCCTACTTAAGCCATATTTATGAGTACATTCAGTCATGGTAGTAGAGAAGATGTTTTGACCATGTGTTCAGAATTATAAGTGTAAACTCTCAGTGTTCTGTTGTACATAAGTACTGTCTGCCACTTTCCTCAGCTTTATATTGATGTCTTTAAGATCATTTATGGTATAAATAATAATGCTTTATTTAAGGGTACTGGTTCCTGGGCTGAGTAATATACACAGATGGATTTGTTGAAAGGATGGGGCAGAATTAAAGGCAGATTTTTTCTCATCACTTCTTAATGTCCAGGTCACACAGTGCAGGAGGAAACAGCTAGATCTGCTGTAAACTCATCTCACAAAACTCTAGTACAGCTGAAGTCATTCATTCATGTATGGTTTATAAATTTGGGAGTTAATTTCCACATCTAGAAAAAATGCAAACAGGAGAGAACACACTGTGGCAAAATGAAAAATCTAAAAAATACTAATCTGAGACATTGAAAAATATTCTTCTTCAATCTGACGTGGGCAGGGCTACTCCCACCAACTCAGGCTGCCCAGGGCCCCATCCAACCTGGCCTTGAGCACCTCCGGGGATGAGGCACCACAGCTTCTCTGGGCAGCTGTGCCAGTACATCACCATCCTGAAGTGGAGAAAGCACTCATGCACACTCCATGGAACTGTATGTGCAGGTAGCTGATGTCCACCAGCAGACAGTGCTGCAGCTGTCCTCCCAGCCCTGCTCCTCATCCTTCTGCCTTGTCCCTATCATAATCACTGAATTGCAAAACACTGGGGCAAGTGCAACACAGAGGGGCGAGGAGCACCTCCACCACATTCAGTGTGCTGAGACAGCAAGTGCAGAGGGGCATGGGTGACTTTGTACCATGAGACATGGAAAAGCAAAATCACCTCTGCCCCAACCAGTACGTGCACCCACTGCCTTACTGCATGCTGGAGTTGCTTTCTAATTCCACTCCGAAAGGAATTTTAGCACATCTATTGCCACAGCCAGAGAGAAACAGAATTCAGGAATGTTTTCCTTGATGTGTTATTCATTCTCCAACTTGGTGTATCGAGGGCAAAATTCCCTCTCCTTTCTGATTCTGAGCATGGATCAAAAGGAAAAGTAGATCCCATATTTGCTATTTGCCTTTTAGGAATACAGATTCTATATGCATATACAGTAATGCTTGCAACCTATAGTTGAGAAAACTTCTGTTCATTTGCAATAGCTAGGAAACTTGGTAGCACTCTTCTCTAGAGAAATGGTGCCTGGGATTACACCCTTGGCTATAATATGATTCTGTGATGGGACAAAGGTCTCTGCAGTCATTATTCCTGTGGCAGATATGACAGTGGTAGCAAAGTGTTTGGGTTTTTATCCAGCATAAGTCATTTCTAGGAATTTGCTTTCATACATAAGATATCAAACTCATATCTTGTATTCATCACCAGGTGCTACACCTCAAATGAAACCAGTGGGGAATTCAGCTGCATATTCTTTTCTCTTAATCTTTTTAGAAATTTTGTTACGTTACCATAGGCTTTGGTTTCTCTTCTTCTATCTTTCTGGAGGTGTGTGTATCTACACATATGTGGGTCTATTACATATAGGTAATGTGTGCTTGTCCGAGGTTGTGTGCACAAAACCAGCTAGGCATGATGTCATCTATTTTTCATCTGAAGTTGTGAAACACAACTCCCACGAAGAGTCTTATATCATGGAAGACGAAAGCATGCCATAGGACACTGAATTCCATGTTGCAATATCTCATGTATTTCTCAGCTACTTCCATTGCAAATAGGAGATGTGTCATCGGAGAAGGGAAGTCTCTGAGAGAAACCTAAGGGAGCTTATACACAGGAGAAGAACCAACTTTTTATTGTGGTCTAATAGTGACAGGACAAGGGAGAAGTCTTTAAACTGCCTAGAGGAGCTGTGGATGCCCCATCCCTGGAGACGTTCAAGGCCAGGTAGCATGGGGCCCTGGACGGTGTGATCTAGTCCAGATTTAACCCTTTCCACAGCAGGAAAGTTAGTGGATGATCTTTAAGGTCCCTTCCAACCCAAGCCGTCCTGTGATTCTGTGACTCTGTCAGCAAACACGAGGAAAGATGCTTCATTTCCATTCAGCATACCTAGATACTGCACACTGCAACAGCACAGTAACAGCATGTTAAAAGCACTGAAATGCAAAGCTGATTGCAAGTTGGAAAAGTATTTCTTTTGCAAACAAAATATGCATTATTTTTTTTTTTTAAGATAATCTCCCAAGGAAACCTCCCCTTCATTTCTGAAGCTGGAGATGCTTTGGCCATTTCCTCCAGTCATTGCAGTGTCCTCCCTGTCCCTGATGCCACATAGAGGTCCTGCAGTCACCTCCCCCCACCCAGCATGGCAGTTCCCTGCCCCAAAAAGCAGGCAGTACAATGCTTTTGAAGTGCTGAAGCCCAGCCCATTTCAATTTGGGAGGCTTTTCATCTCGGTCTTTCAGCTGCAGGCACGTGGTGGATCTCCAAACACAAGCAGCAGGGCAGCCCACGCACAGAGTCCCCAGCTCCCCACATCCCTCCAGGGGCTCAGTTCCCTATGTGCTGCATGGCGTCTGGCAGAGAAGAGGAGAAAAAGTCAGAAAAGAAAGAGGCAGTGTGCATGCACTGTAAATACACAAAGTGGTTTCCATTTGGGTAGGAAGGAGGGAAAAAAAAAAAAAAAAAAAGAGATTGTACCTTTGGGGGCTA
>VXAB01001610.1:0-16992 GCA_013399175.1 Odontophorus gujanensis
GAAGTAGATTGTGTTTTTGCAGAAGCATTGTCAAGGAATACTTATTCTCACTTGGAGGAAGAGTAAATTGGGGAATATTTTAAACAGACTGCACATACATACACTCATGGAGCCTGTCAGGATCTATCAATGAGTGTAGAAAGTGTTGGCCAATGTCATTTCAGGGCCATTCTCTAGTCCTTGATCATGTTGAGTGGAAGAGATTCCTTAGGACTGGAAGAAAACAGATGCGAATTCTGTATTCAAGAATAGCAAGAAAGTTCGAGGGAAATATAGCCCAGTCAATTGCACCTCAATTCCTGGGAAAGTGATTGATTAAATACTCCTGGAAACAACTTCCAGAATTACGTCCCTGTGAAGGATAAGAAGGTGATCATGAGTAATCACCACAGAATTACAGAAAAGGGAAATTGTGCTTAAGAAAACTGATCTAGTTTTCTAAATCTGATAGTGTAACTAATTTGGTGGATGAAAGAAGAGTAGTGCATGTTATTGGTGCTGACTTCACATAGACCTTACATACTGATGAACTAGGAGCTAAATAATTCAATAGAGAGGAGGTCAGAAAGCTGGTTGAAAACAGAGGCCCAGTAAATTTCTTTGACTTTTTTTTTCTGTTTGAATACCTTTGATTCTTTGCAGAGAAGTCAATTCTGAATCTGATATTTCAAACAGTTCTCTTTTATGTATACAAACTCCTTTCATTATTAAAGATACAGAAGTTCATTTTTATATTTTGAGGAGAGATTTTGCAGCAGAAGTCCTCTTGAAGTTCATGAGATGACATAGGGCATGGTAGTCCAACATTTTAGCTTGCCTGGGCTGCATTGAGCATACAGGAATGGAAATGGGTCACATATAAAATATATAATAAACTTAATGTGTGCAAGCAACAAAACTTGTTTTTTAAGTTTTTTTAATTAAAACATAAAAAAGTTGGAGCAATAAAAATATAAAAATAGAAGGTTGTTTTACCTTGTTTTTGTGAAAATAATGCATCAGGCCAGTTCAAGGGCAGTGGTTGCCATTCCTAGTGAGTTCTCAAGGTGTTCATCAGAGATTTTTTATGACATTTTTCTCTTCCTGTGCTTCATCCTCAACAATAATTGTTCACAAATGTATGTACTGACAAAAAGTGATTATATTAATAAGGTGTGACTATGAAGTAAGGGATATTTTTCTCTGGGAAGATAAGGCTTATGAAAATCTGGTAAAGAGACATGACCAATTTTTGTTTTGAACTGAGTGTCTGATTGCAACTCGCTATATTCCATGTGAAAATTTGCAAGTAATATATTTATAACAATTGAAAATGGAGTCATAAATATACAAAATAGAAATGTTTTTTTGAAATATTGAAACCTATTATTAAATTTCTTTAGCAAAATGGAAAGCATGGTTGCATGTTTTTCACTGTTCACAGGACTGTGTTTAGCCAGTGTATCAAAATGCATGAAATTATATGACATAACTTGAGCTTGCCGTAATTTAAGTCTCATTTCAAATGCTGTATGGTCTGAAACATAGCATAGATAAGGTGATTTTCACCTTAAAGAGCATGTTTAACTCATTTAAATGAGTGGTCAAATCCACCAAAAATGCTAAATCTATGAACCATTCTTAATCTTCACATTCTGGCACAAATTTTTATTTTGATTCCATAACGGACTTGATGACACTTCATCAAGTCATTCTTAGCATTTTACTTAGCTACCTACATTCAGAACAGTAAATGATCCCATAACCAGCATTCATACTTCTAAGGAACTCCTAGAATTGGTGATGATTCAGTCCCTTGGACTTCATGAAATTCAAAGCTTTGATGATGATTTGCGTGATATCATCCATTTTTAAAGCTTGTGCACATAAATTGTCTTGACGTCTAAGTGACATCAAATGTGAGTTAGTAGTGGTAACTGCAACATCTTCTACTAACTTTATACGTCCCTTTTTTCACTAACCATCACTGGGGTATCATCAAGTAGTTATACCAGATATGCTGACAGAGTTTAAAGAAAATCACTTTAATGTATTTTTTTTACTGCTTCACACAAATCAAGAGATTTAATTGTGTCTTTCAGTGGCAACAAAGAAGACATTTCTTCAGTGACATTATCTTTGTTATCAATACCTCGAATTAAAATGACATGTTGAGCCATATCTGCAGCATCAGTACTTTCATCTATCACCAAAGCATAAAAGTTGACACTAGTGGCTTTACTCTCCAATCTTCAATAGATTTTTCTATTTCTTCATTTCACTTGGCTACAGTTTAGTGAGACAAACTGATTTTAGAAAAATCCAGTTTTTAATCAGGACAAATTACATCTTGCTTAACAAACTCACCATCAGGAAATGGTCTTGATTTTTTTCCAACCAGATTCGCTATCATGTAACTAACTTTTATAACAGTTTCCATTTGTGTTTAAACTGTTTAAAAAATATTTTGTTGAGGTGACAGACTTTTCTGTTCCACATTCTGTCTTTAAGAAGCATTCCTTGATATGCATTGAATTTGGCAGCATTTTCTACATATAATGTTTTTTCAAATTGTAATATTTGAAAACTGACACAATTTCCTTGCAAATTAAGCACATATATGCCAGTATGGTACTGTGTCCTTCCTGTGTCCTAGGGTTGGGTCGACCAGTTGGAGAAGCAGAGTTGCCACCATGATTACATGGCAGAAGGAAGTGAGTGCTGCAGTGAGGGCTACACTGGCCCTAAGGGAATAAAATTTTTCTGAATATTTTTTTCACTGTGCAGTCTTCAACATCTGGAAAACAGTGCCTGGAATGATTCTAGCAAGTTTCCTGTTAGTGGGACCCTATGGCCCTAATAAAGCTCCAAACAGGAAGATTCATGGGCATTTTATTCCTGTTGACATTTATCTTTCTACCAAGTACTGTGTACTCTTAGGTCCCTATAAACACAAGCAAAAAAAAAAAAAAAAAATTCACTTGTTCCAGTTAAAACTATTAGACAGATTGGCTGTTATCACCACACTGACATAACTGCTGAATAAAATTACAGAAGTATACTTAGTTTGTTACAAGATCCAGCAGCACCTGTGGAAAGATCTGTGTTCACTTAAGTAGCCTTTGGAATAAGATGGAATAAATCTATGGGTATATCAACAACGTAAATGTAGTATAATCTAGTAGCATGGGAGCACATTCATGTATGTTTCCTGGTAACATGAGGTGTCTTCCTTGAGTGGAAATTAACGCTAGTGACATATTGCTTTCTTCTCTCTTACATCTTTTTTGTTAGATATTGTGAATGCTGTCTTACTACAGCTTTGTTTTTCTCTTGCCTATATTTGTTGTCGGTATTTCTTTAAATTTTTGGAGTCTGGTATGATGGTCATCAGAAGAGAGTCAAGGAAGTAAATGTTTCTCATACAAGGTCCATGTTCTCTGTCTCAACATATTTTTGTAAACTGTCTTACTACTGAACCTTGAAAAAATGGATTGAAACACTTTTAGCTGAGGCAGATTTCAAGAAAACCATGTATTTTTGCTGTGAAGCTATAACATATGTAATTGAATTATTAGGAACTTTAAATTAATCTGTAAGAACTATGAGTTTTTTGGAATGATTTGGTAGTGGGATGCTTTGACCTTTTGCTAAATGTTTTTAAATGTTCATCTCTCTCCCTGGATAGTATTTTTCACATCATGCCTATCACCAGGGCATCAAAGTACTTTAAAAATTCAATGAGTAACAGATTTGCCAAATTAGTGAAACCCCAATGGTTTCAAATGAAGAAGATTTATACTACCTCCTAATTTTTCTCCTACACTATGACAAATCCAAAAGTAAGGTGCTTTGTTCTGCATTCCTTCTGTCACGGAACATTTGCTAACTTAGAAAAAAAGAAAAAAAAAGTTAAGAGAAATTTAGGTTTGAAGGTAAAACTAGTATCTTATGACTTTGCTTGACCAGCGAGAAAGCTTCAAAGCAAATTTTGTCCAGTGCATTTCTAAGACCTCTCAGAACAAAACAGAACATCACCAAGATGAAAAGTAATAAAACAGGAAAAATACTTTGGCAGGTATTATGAGTATACCACTTTTGGCTTTCTTAAGACACAGAAGAAGAGAACTAACCTACAATATTTCCACTCTCATCACTCTCCTTTCACATTACTAAGAAAATCTTCTTCATAAAAGCACATTTTAGTCTGTGCAGCATTGCATAAATAGAATAAGGAGTTTAAGCCATACAAATGTACTAACAGTGAGTTGAAATACAAGAAGAATATTTAAAGAACTCTCATCTATTAATCTATTTGTCTGCTACTGTTTAAAGACAGATTGTAGTGAAAAACAGCTTTGAAAGGAAATGGTTGTACTTGTAAATTTCTCCTTATAATATCACTTAACAGAATATATCCTGTCAGTACTACAGTTTTACAGATGTGCAGCTAAATTTCTTGCTACATATACACACATCTCCTGCAAACAGTACTTCACTTAATGCAATATTAGGTTTGTTCTTCGATTTAATGCTTACATTAAACTTCTTAAAGATAGTTCTGTTCTTCATATGGTGTTGCAAATAATGTATATTTATGAACATCAAGCATATATTTCTTAATAGAGGTAACATTATTAAAAGGAGTAATGCAGGATTCATAAAGGTGCAGCACATCTACTGTGAGGACTATTTGAAAGCAGGAGACATATAGCAAAGACCTTGAAAGAAGCAAGGAGGGAATAGTCTCATACTCACACTGGACCAGTGTTTTGTTCTTTATTATCTGCAGGGAAATGGGGAGGAGAGACAGTATCACCCATGCATATAAGAAAACAGTTGAAGCATATTAGGGTGCAATGTCCTTGGGGGTCCACATATGGTAGTGCAGCCTATCACTTAACCATATGTTAAATGTTCAGCCAGAGTGTTAGGCACAGTCTATTAATAGAAATGGGCACATATTCGCATTTTTGCCTGCCTGCTTCTCACATGTTCCCCAAAACACTGAGATTACATCCTGCATCTTTTGCTTTTTCAGAGCTGTGACTTTGCACATTGTTGTAGAATTTGAGAAGACTCAGTGAGATCAAGACATCTCCAGGGAAGCAAATAAGGACTGCAGCTGAATGGGAAAAACTGAAGGAACTAACCAATTGAGGGGTGAAGAGGAAACTGATTTCTTGAAGAAAAAGGGTGACCCTGGAAAGTGACACTCTCGGCCCGAATGAAAAGCAAGCTCAGGTCAGCCAGAAACTTGGGGAACTGCTCTTTCTGTCCCCAACCCGTTCTCAAACAGCTACGCCGTGATATCCGGGTGCTGCAGAGATTTTCCTCAACTTCCCTACGCAGTCCTGCCACTGGCTCCACTGAGTCCTTTTAGTTGAAAAGCACCAGGAGCTGACCAAGGTGCTGTCAAAAAATACCTTATTTGTCCCTGGTCAGCCACCTCAAACATACAGTAACATCCCCCCTCCTTCCTCACCGCCAAACAACCTCTTTTTATTCACGTCCTCCGTACACGACACAAAGCCTCTCCCCTAAACAGACTGCAATGGCCCACCCAGCCTCCCGAGGAAGCGAATGCTTCCCGGAAGCCGCCCGAGCCACTGAACAGTTCATCCGGGAGCAAAGTTCTCGGACAGGAGTGAACGGCGGAGGGTGGAGGGAGGGGGAGGGGGATGGGAAGAGAAGCAGTCAGGAAATCGTAGCAGCTACAGAGGCAGAGACAAGCCGAAGGACCCAGGAAAGTTCATCTTCATTTATTGCTGCTTCTGCTGAGGGAGCCCAGGGTTGGGAAAGCTGGGTCACCGCTTTTCCTCGCGTTCTTACCTCAGTATTTTCGGCACCGTTCTCCGCCATTTTCCTCCTTAGGAGCAGGCAGCGGGAGGAGTGTTTCATTCCCATAAGAGCTAACTACGTGGATGGGGCTTTGAAGCTGGTATTTTGTTTTGTGTTTTCAAAAATCTTCAAACGCTGGCTTTCACCAGTAGGGAGGAAACTATTACAAAAACAAGCAAACAAACAAAAAAATATACATGCAAAAAAAAAAAACCCAAAACCTGCAATAATTCAGTCTTATCTGTCTATTCTACTTCATCCACGAGAATATTTGTCTTCTTTTGGCATCAGGAGCTTCTTGGCACTTTCAAGTATTTTCTTCTCACCTCCAACTCCAGCAAGCTCTTGGGATGGGCAGAGCACGCAATCTTCAGGTTAAATTAAAGGGCTGTCAGCCTGTGAGTCCAACCCTTCAGAGATACCTGTCGAGGTAAATGGGAGAGAGGCAGCAGCTGAACTGAACTTGAGCATACAGAGACCAGCTCGGCATCTCTGTATCCTGTGAGTAATCTTCCAGAGGCAGAGGGAGACAGAGACAAAACTGCAGGACAAGGAAATCATAGCCTTTTACGTTCCTTTTTTGGACTTCTTTCTCTCTAGGTCTTCAGGAAACTTCTTCTAAAGATGGTCACGCATTTGCCACTGTCTTTGCATGAAAAAGTGTAGCAACCTTCTCCCTCCTTTACATTTCCTTCCCCCAATCTCTCCTCCCTTCCCCCCTCCCTCTCTCTCCCTCATTCCCCTCCTCCTCCCTCTCCTTCTCCACCTTCTTCTCCTCCTTTCCTTCTCTCTCTCTCCCTCCTTTCTCCCCTCCCCTCATCCCATCCTTTGCTTTCTCCACCCTTTCTCCTCCTGGGAAATACTTGATGGCCTCTGGGAATTGCATTCATATGTCTTGCATAGAAAAAACATTATATCAAGCTCCTCCCAGTTGTGGCCTACTCCCTCTCATATACAAACATGCTCTCACACATTCTAACCCTCTCACACAGACATGGAAATATTTTTTCCCCATATCCTGTCTATTCTTTTGATTAAGCAACATTTTTTTTTCTGAAGAATTTCAGCAAGAACTTCATAGAGCATCGGAAGAAACCTGTTTCAGGTTCTTTCTCCAAGTCAAGTAACAAACCTGCTTTCTTAATCTATGTTTTCTTGTGTGTGCATCCACCTTTACTTTCCCTTGATTTTTTTCAGGAGGATCCTCACTCCATAAGGTGAATTGTATGTCAGAATTGCATTGATTGCAATTGATGCATCATTGGAGGTCAGATGCAGTTTAACTGAAAAAGGTGCCAGGTGGGGAAATGTAGAACAGGTCTTGATGGGACAGGAGCAAGCTAGAGGTGTTTTGTACTGTTTGTTCGTTTGTTTGTTTTGCCTCATTTTGAACTTTTCACCTTTTGAACTTTTTTTTGAGATCTTCTGCTGCAAGAATGCATCACAATGCTAACTGTGCTTTCGTTCCTCGAGTACTTTCTAGTTTGGAATTTTCATTTGAGAGGATTGGGTTTACCTCACTTGTGTTGTTGTGATCAAGGGTGAGAGGGGGGTGTATTACATAATTAATCCTTTCAACTTCATATTCCATTACTCAGTTTTCAGCCCACTGTTCTCATGGTTTTGATTTGTTTTTATATAGAGGAGGTGAGGAAATAATGTTTGGTATGTGGGTGTGTGCAGCTTGCAGGATTTCAAGGACCAGAGCAAGAATGCTGCTCTCTGAAGAGTCTGAAATCATTTCCTCTGGGGATGTCAATGGAGACTTGAAAAGATTGCTTTCTGTGCATTATTTTAAGCACATAACCAACTCAGATGCTATGTCAGTGAAAAATGGTAATAATATTGATTTTTTATTCCCTACAGTTTATTTTTAAGTATTTTAATTAGAGTTTATCCTCAGATGATCACTGGAATACTGACCTATCATCAACTAGTGCAGGAGTGCCCAACCTTTTGGCTTACCTGGGCTACATGAGGTGATGAGGAATTGTCTTGGGTGACATATAAAATAGGTTGCTCAAAAAGGAATACCAACTATTTATTTCCTTAGAAACTACAAGAGATATAAAAATGACAATAAAACTATTTGCTATAGAAAATTATCACCTACAGAATGGTATTTTTCAGCATATTCACCATGATCAGCTATGCATTTTCACCACTGACAAACAAGTGCCTGCATGCCATACTCATAAAAATCTGCACCAGTGGAGGTGACTTACTGCTGTTTTCACCACTGCTCAAACATACCACCACCTAACTGTGTTAACATCCACTGTTCAGTTTCCATAAATATTCAGCAAGCATTGATGAATGTCAGTGAGTGCAATTATTCCCACATGAGGGAATTTAGTTACACAGCTTTGCTCATACACACTTCCATGTAAGGTGCCATTTTGTTAGACTGCTGCCATCTGTTTCACACTGCAGTAGAATTTAACACAATGTTGTCAGGAAGATTCAACCTCTTCTGGCATACTACCAATATTTGCTTCTAATTTTGTGGACCAAAACCATAAAATAGGAGCATTAGTTTCAGAGCAGCCCTTATAGTTTAAGTATATGCAATAAAACCCAGAGAAACCAAAGGTATGTAACATGCTGATATGTCAAATGCCAGTGAGAATAAGCCATGTAGGAGACAATGGTGTTGTACAAAATATTTCAAAATGTGAGAGAGTGTTACAGAGACACGTCACACAGCCCGATACTGATCCTCTACAATGTACTTTGCAAAACCTTTTGATCATTTAGTTGTTTACAAGCCTGCTATTTCTTTCAGTTCACATTTATTCTAATATTCAAAATCTTTCACTAGATCACAAAACGATGCTAATTTTTTTCAGTATCAACAATTCCTCTTGTATAACGTAGATTTTTATTTCACACTTTTGTGTATGAGATTCAAACAGCAATGTAAGTGGAAACAGGGCATTTCCCCTTCTTCTTTAGGGACATTAATAGAGCTTTTCAGAGTCTTAAAACCTTCAAAACATGAAAACTAATAGCTGTTTCCCATGGAAGTTATTTTAGAATTTTTCTTTGGCTACGGAAATTTTTCTCACTAATTTGAATTTTGAGGGAGTAATAAGAAAAAAATTCTGCAAAAAAAAATTTTGAAATTTTCTGCAATCCTTTCTTTCATACAGTTTTTCTATGATATATCATGGATATCTGCTGGTTATTGAGTGTGTGAAGTTTTAGTCAGCATGTGTTTGGACTGGCCTACATAGTTTTAGTGTTTCTTCTCTATTTCCCAGTAATACACAATAGCCAAATGAAATTTTTACAGTAAACAGGTGTTCTATAGAGAAAACAAGAACTAGATTATTCGAAACAACTCCTGGACATCCTTTCTTTGACAACTAGATCTGTTTCTAGTACTGCTGAAACACTGCTTAGTTGTCAAAGGTTTACAGGCAGGTTTGGCCCGGTTCCGTGACAATTGGTGCAGGGGACCCAAGGACCCACGCCCCAGGAAAGGGGAAGGGGGAAAGGGAAAAGGGAGANTCAAGAATGCTGCTCTCTGAAGAGTCTGAAATCATTTCCTCTGGGGATGTCAATGGAGACTTGAAAAGATTGCTTTCTGTGCATTATTTTAAGCACATAACCAACTCAGATGCTATGTCAGTGAAAAATGGTAATAATATTGATTTTTTATTCCCTACAGTTTATTTTTAAGTATTTTAATTAGAGTTTATCCTCAGATGATCACTGGAATACTGACCTATCATCAACTAGTGCAGGAGTGCCCAACCTTTTGGCTTACCTGGGCTACATGAGGTGATGAGGAATTGTCTTGGGTGACATATAAAATAGGTTGCTCAAAAAGGAATACCAACTATTTATTTCCTTAGAAACTACAAGAGATATAAAAATGACAATAAAACTATTTGCTATAGAAAATTATCACCTACAGAATGGTATTTTTCAGCATATTCACCATGATCAGCTATGCATTTTCACCACTGACAAACAAGTGCCTGCATGCCATACTCATAAAAATCTGCACCAGTGGAGGTGACTTACTGCTGTTTTCACCACTGCTCAAACATACCACCACCTAACTGTGTTAACATCCACTGTTCAGTTTCCATAAATATTCAGCAAGCATTGATGAATGTCAGTGAGTGCAATTATTCCCACATGAGGGAATTTAGTTACACAGCTTTGCTCATACACACTTCCATGTAAGGTGCCATTTTGTTAGACTGCTGCCATCTGTTTCACACTGCAGTAGAATTTAACACAATGTTGTCAGGAAGATTCAACCTCTTCTGGCATACTACCAATATTTGCTTCTAATTTTGTGGACCAAAACCATAAAATAGGAGCATTAGTTTCAGAGCAGCCCTTATAGTTTAAGTATATGCAATAAAACCCAGAGAAACCAAAGGTATGTAACATGCTGATATGTCAAATGCCAGTGAGAATAAGCCATGTAGGAGACAATGGTGTTGTACAAAATATTTCAAAATGTGAGAGAGTGTTACAGAGACACGTCACACAGCCCGATACTGATCCTCTACAATGTACTTTGCAAAACCTTTTGATCATTTAGTTGTTTACAAGCCTGCTATTTCTTTCAGTTCACATTTATTCTAATATTCAAAATCTTTCACTAGATCACAAAACGATGCTAATTTTTTTCAGTATCAACAATTCCTCTTGTATAACGTAGATTTTTATTTCACACTTTTGTGTATGAGATTCAAACAGCAATGTAAGTGGAAACAGGGCATTTCCCCTTCTTCTTTAGGGACATTAATAGAGCTTTTCAGAGTCTTAAAACCTTCAAAACATGAAAACGAATAGCTGTTTCCCATGGAAGTTATTTTAGAATTTTTCTTTGGCTACGGAAATTTTTCTCACTAATTTGAATTTTGAGGGAGTAATAAGAAAAAAATTCTGCAAAAAAAAATTTTGAAATTTTCTGCAATCCTTTCTTTCATACAGTTTTTCTATGATATATCATGGATATCTGCTGGTTATTGAGTGTGTGAAGTTTTAGTCAGCATGTGTTTGGACTGGCCTACATAGTTTTAGTGTTTCTTCTCTATTTCCCAGTAATACACAATAGCCAAATGAAATTTTTACAGTAAACAGGTGTTCTATAGAGAAAACAAGAACTAGATTATTCGAAACAACTCCTGGACATCCTTTCTTTGACAACTAGATCTGTTTCTAGTACTGCTGAAACACTGCTTAGTTGTCAAAGGTTTACAGGCAGGTTTGGCCCGGTTCCGTGACAATTGGTGCAGGGGACCCAAGGACCCACGCCCCAGGAAAGGGGAAGGGGGAAAGGGAAAAGGGAGATGGGCCTAGAAACAAAACAGCGGCAACGATCTGAAGAGGAAAGCTAATTTACTAAATAAGATATCAAAAAGCAAAATAACACAATATAATACAATATAATTGGAATTAAATCTAATAAATCAAATAAAATGAGCAAGAGAGAGTGTCCGATAAACTGAAGGCCTTATGCTAAACGCTGAAGGCAAGACAGCAGCGAGCACCCACTGCTGAGTCGATCCCAAAGGAAAGAGTGTCCTGTGACCGCAGACAGTTTTTATCTTTCCCTCTGAGCAGAAACACGTAAAAGTGCAAAGCATCGCAAAGTCCTCTGGGGAATGTAGTTCTTCTTCTCTTCTGAGACAGGTATACCCAGAACTATCGATGATCCATGGAGCTGGAACATTAACTCTTTAACTTTAAATGCACTACATGATGTTATGATGCGGAATATCAGTACCAAAAATCATAAAACCATGACATTAGTCCATTAAGTGAAGTATCAGATCTTCAAATGTACTCAGCAACTATCAAAACCAGCAGGCAGAGACTTCGTATAGATTCTTCTTCTCTCTCTTCAGATACTGCATTACTTATCTACTTTTCTACTCCACTTCTTTGCTAACACACGATACCTGACTATACTTCTTTGAACCTGGTGCTTTACAGATAACAGAAAAATATTCTCAGTATTTCCACTGCAATGGTATTTTGGCCTTGTATTCATTTGAAAATCTTCCATATGTCTGGTGTCTTTACTCCTCCAGTCTTTCTTTCATGCTGTATGTGTGATTGAAGAAATTGCTTTGAAAACACATCATTCGCTCTAATCTTTTCTTTCTGAAGGGAAAATTATTTGTCCCTCAGAACTATTTTTTAATCAATCATGTCTTGAAGTTACTTCTGTTAAGAATAAATTTGTCTTTTCAAAGACTAAAAGCAGTGTGTTTTCAGATACAGATTTGTGCATAGGAATACTTGGCCAGAACATTGTACTGACCTCAGTAGAATTTCCTATTGATATTGAAATTCACAGGAACACTGAACCTGAGAATATTTAAAAATTGTAGCTGACAATTGAGCTTGAGCTTTGGAACATATTTATGAACTCCATTTTGTTAGATTTCAAGGGAAACAGTACTGGTACAAAGAAAATGACATGATAGTAAAAGTGCATTTGTAAAAGTTCAAATGTTGAAAAACATTCTATATTTAAATACATTATGGATAAAGTATATGTGAAGGTCACAGGATATTACAAATACAATTGGAGTGGAACTGAAGAGAAAAAGGTAATGGAAGCGTTCATTACTTCGTATTTCCAATAACAGAACAGCAACTGTAGCTGAGTGTGGCAGTAATGCTGCGCTAGTCATCAGGAAATTCATACTCATTGTCAGTTTTGTCATTAGTTTCAGTGAAACCCAAGATTCTGCACTTGAAGTAGAGTTATTCCATAAGTAGAGACTGCAAATCTGACTGGATAGCAATGCTGCATAGCAATCCTGACAAAAAATATTCTGAAATTACAGGGTGGGGATTATGAAGCGAGGTTAAAAATGCTTTAGTATGCTTCCTCACTACATAAGAGGGAAAATACATAATTAGCTATGTTTAATGAAATGTGGTTCAACCAAATAAAATTATTTTATCTCTATGTGGCATGATTAAGACTGCATCCTTGATTTTGTGTCCAGTTCTGAGTCCCCTATCTTAAAAGGGAGTTGAATACATTGGAGACAGTACAGTGGATTAGTACTAAGATGCTCTGATGTGGTACAAAACCTCTGAGGAAATTTGTCCAAGAGATATGGTGAAGAAGAGGTAAAACACTCGGCAGTGGCTTATGACTAGCTATAAGGATTGTTACTAAGATGACAATGTGAAACTCTTCATGTCAGATGATGTAAGAAGACAATTACAGGTCATGGTTTGGGAAGTTCAGATTCAGTGCTGGCAAAAGAAGGGTCTCACTGCATAAAAAAAGTCTCATCATTTGAGCTTAATACATCAAGGAAAGAGATTTTCTTTCATATATCAGTGATACATGAATTGGTAAAGAGAAACATACATGAGAGAACATATTTTCCTTCTGATAAAATCTTTCTCACGAAAATATTTTTTGGGGGAAGAAGTTAAAATGAAGGTGCTAGTGTGGTGATTTCTGTTGAAGTGGGTAAGAAGGGCTTCAAACGTTGACAATTTGGCATAATTTCAAGTAGGATACAGTGGCAGTAGTCCAGTTAAACTGCATGGGGTGGAAATCAAAGGATGAAAAAACAAAGGAAAAAAAAATATGAATAACAAAGCAGATCAAGTGGAGAGTTGGCAGAAGAGGACAGGCAGCAAAAACAGATGAGTGCATAGTGAAGATCTGTATAGGGAGGCACAAGCTAGCCGTGGTAGGCTAGGAATAGCTGTGGTGGGTAGTCTGAAGGCATACACTCTGTTCAGTGGTCTCCCAAACCTCTTTTTTATCCCCACTGTTCTTCTCAGAAATTGCACTAGATCAGATACAGTAGTACAGATATATCTCATTTCCTGCAATTTGCCCATGCTCATTCTGAAGATTCTGAAGTTAATTGTGTCTGACACTGTGTATTTTAATAACTTCTTTTGCTTAGGCTGTTCCCTCTGACCATTATACTTTGTCATCCACTTTGTTGTTTTTTTTCTTGTTATTATTATCCTTTTTCATGAGCACTAACACTTTTCAAGCTTCTCCTGGACATCACTACAGTTTTCAAGCACCAATGTTTGGGTTGAAAGAGGGAGTGTCTATGAAAAACTAAGGTAGTTGGATGTACATCATGGCCAAAAGTCAAAAGACAATTACTAGCACCCAGATAACTCAGTGTAAAACTGTGGAAACTTAGACATGAAATGAACTATTAACTCCTTATGAGAAGTGGGACACCAGGAAACTACCCTGACCCTTGCAGATTCATCAATAGAATTTTTATATTTTTCTAAGACTCTTCACTTTATTTAGCAACAGCTAAATAAGTTGTTTCATTAGGAGTGCTAAACTCATAAAAATTTGTGAATATTCTGTTGGAAGACAGTTCTGTTCTGACAATTTCCATAAAGGCCACCAAAATTAGTCTCTGATCCTCCATTAGGATGTCTCAAAAAGCTGAGGAGGCTGTTGAGAATTGGATTTACCCCAGTGGAAGAGATAAGTAGGCATAATATCCTGGTATGTTAAATGTTGGCCTGCATAAGTAATAATATAACTTTCTTCAGTTCACAGCTAACACTTCGAACGATTCCAAATCATACCCATTCCAAAAAGACAGCAGAGTGCCTCTGGACTAGTAAAATGATCTTCAAGTTATGAAGAATCTAAGAGATACTGTACAAAATATTTTTCTGTGTAATGAGATACATACCTCTCCAGAGATCACTGCCAGTTTCAGCGATACTGTGATTCTATGTGATTCTCTGAAAAGGCATCTCTGATGAAACTTCTGAAAGGAAATAGTATGTATGTACACTCTTGTACCAAGGTGATTTGATAAATGTAGCCAATGTGTTAACAGGCAAAAATTACATTGAGAGAAGTAAAATAGTATTGCTTGCACTCTCTTGTTGAGTGCTCAGAGGAGAGAAGAGGTATATATTTGTTTGAAAAACTCAATCTCATTATAATTCCCTCCTTCAAAACCTATAAATGGGCAGAGAATATTACATCTGGGTACACAGTGTATCAGAAGGGAGGTGAAGTAATACACTCAAAAGCAAGTACCGAATTTTTACTGAAATGAAATGCAAATTGCCAGCTTCAATACTGTATTGTCACTTTCTGTACCTTTGTGATAGCTTTTAAGGAATTTTCAATTCTGTGAAAAACTCAACCTTCCACCTCATTTGCAGGAATCTGAGATGGAATTTCTATAGTAAGATGAAAAACCTGTTTCATCTCCATTGCATTTCTCTACTGCTTTGCTTAGGAAGTCTTGGGTGAAGATCAAGTAAAAATATTTTCATTCAAACAAGCTGTTTTGTTGCTTTGTAAGTAAATCTTGGTAGTTCTTTTTTCTTCATAGGTAATATTCTGTGTTTTTAAATTCTTGTGTTACATAGGCTTAAAGTAATATAAGTAGATAACTGATGAAGTTGCAACAAATGAAATGAGAAATGAGTTGCTTGTTTGTTTTGTTTTGTGGGATTTTTTTCCCCCATTGTCATTCTGTCATGGTTTTATGATTTTTGTTATCAGTATTCCACATCATAACATCATGTGAGGTACTGAGAGTTAAAGAGTTAATCATGGACTGCTGAATTTCTGGATACCTGGTTCACTGGAGAGAAGGACTACATACCCAGAGGATTTTGTGTTCCCATTCTCCACTCAGAGGGAAAGATAAAACTGCACACAAGTCCCACGACTTCCTCTTTTGCTGAACATCTCAGAACTGGAGGTTCCCTAGCCATCTTGCCTTCAGCTTTAGCATAAGACCTTTGGTTTTGGACACTCTCTCATTTTATTTATTGGTTTCAATTCTAACTATATTGTGTTATTTTGCATTCTGGTATCTTATTTAGTATGTTAGTTTAGTAGCCGCTGTTTTGTTTTTAGGCCCATTTCCCTACACTCTCCCTTTTCCCCATTCCTCTTTCACAGGGCGTGGGTGTGCAGTTCCCCCACCCTATTAGTCATGGAACTGGGCTGAACTGGCTGTAAACCATTGACACATTCTTGTATATCTTTGTCATCCACACTGAAGTGGTAAAATGTGACTGAATGTTTGGGCCCACAGGGTAGTGGCCAATAGCATGAAGTCTGCTTGGTGGCTCTCTCATTCCACTCAGTGAACTGCAAGGGGTATGAATCTTTGGAATACCCTGAATTCTCCCTGCGTGACAGGGTCCCAGGAGCAATGGTGTCAGATAGTGACTCAGAGGAACAATAGAAGAAAACTTATGAAGCTTTTCACCAACTTCTATTCAACTATCACAGAATCACAGATTGTAGGGGTTGGAAGGAACCTCTAGAGACCAAAAATTAAGCAGCATTCTAACAACAATAACTACCAAAAAATAAAAAAAATAAAAAGGAAAAACAGTTACAACAAAGCCAAGTGTGAAACCCTGCCTCTGGGAAGAAACTACTCCAGACACACTGGGGGCTGCCTGGTTGAAATGTAGTGTGGCAGAAAAGGAATTGGGGGTCCTGGTGGACACCATGCTGACCAAGTCAGCAATGTGCATTAGCTGCAAAATTGGCCATTGACATCCAGGGCTGCAATAGGCAAAATATTGCCAGTGGGTCAAGGGAGATTCCCCTCTATTTAACACTGGTGTAGAAGAGCTGAGGTACTGTATCCAGTTCCAGATGCCACTACACAGTAGAGAAAAAGACATATGGAAGACAGTCCTATGAAAGGCCACAAAGATGAATGAGGAAGTACAGTGCCTCTCCTCCTGAGAAAGCTGAGGCTGAGAAAGCTGGAGCCTAGAGTAGAGGAGGCTCTGGGAGCAGCATATCAATGTATGTAAGTATTTGCAGGGAAAATGCAAAGAGTCAGAGTCAGCGATATCTCTGTCAGTGGTGCCCAGTGACAGGGCAAATGGTAATGAACACAAACTGAAAGACAGGAGTTTGCCCATAAACATCAGGAAACACCTTCTCACTGTGCAAGTGACTGAGCAATGGCACAGGTTACCCAGAGAGATTTTGTGGAATCCTTTACTTGGAGATATCCAGAAAGCATCCGGATACAGTCCTGAACAACGTGCTTGAGCAGGGGATGTCAGATCTCCAAATTTCCGTTCCAGTCTCCTTGACTCTGGGATTCTGAGAGATGATAGCTTTTTTAAAGAAGCCAAAGGAGTATCAGCATTTCTGTTGCCATCAAACTACATATTCATGTG
>VXAB01001612.1:6034-19114 GCA_013399175.1 Odontophorus gujanensis
CCTGCCCCTGATCCCATCCCTGCTCCCAGCCCTTCTCAGCTCCTGCTCCCAACTCTGCTCCCAGCCCAGCCCTGCTCCTAGCTCAGCTCCCAACCCTGCTCCTGGTCCTGCTCCCAGCCTTGCTCAGCTGCCAGCTCTACTCCTGGTCCTGATCCCAACTCTGTTCCCAGCCCTGCTCCAGGTGCTGCTCCCAGCCCTACCTGCTCCCATCCCTGCTCAGCTCCCAGCACAGCCAGGCCCACGGATGTGGTGCTGGCACGGGTGGTTGGCAGAAACCACAGCTCTGGTGGTGGGGAAGCCAAGAACCGGAGAGCACGTGAGCATGAGAGCACATGTAAAGAAACAGAGCATCCTGAGTTTCCAGAAACACGGTGACACGATGCAGCAGGAACCCAGCGTGTCAGGGCAGCGATGCTCTGGAGCCTGAGGAATGCAGGGACGTGTACCCTCAGCTGCTGCTGAGCAGGGAGTTCATGCTGCAGCTGCTCCCAGCTGACGTGTGAGGCTGTGCCACCCATCACTGTGAGTGCTCCTTCCCCCCCTCAGCCTGCCACGCTCTGCATGGGGCTGCAGGGAGAAGGGAGCACACCCCTGCCCCTGCGGTGCTGCTCCGCTCGACGGAGCAGCTCGGCCTCTCTGTGCAAACACTCATTTGCAAATTCAACACTAACATCACCACCAAGATCCACCCCGGTCCCACTTCCTGATCTGGAGGGATTATCACAACATCCTCCTCCCAAGGAGCAGCTCCTGGTGAGTGCTGTGTGCTCCAGGTCCCTGCACTACTCCACATCTGGAGGTCAGCATCCAACCCCCAGGAGCAGGCAGCAGCCAAAGGGACCTGGATCCAGGCTGCAGTGCAACGTGTGGGTAACGGAGAGCATCAACAGAGAGCAGCAGTGCATGGGACACAGAGCCCTGTGACAGCTCCCTGCAGTCTCTCTGAGCCTCACCTCCTCTCTGTAACCCGAGCAGCAGTGAAGGAAACCCAAATGAAGCTGCCCTGCCCTGCCTGCACGCTCTGCTGCTCGCTGTCACCCACGGCTGTGCCATGCTCTGTGCATGCTGCAGCACAGCACGTCCCAGGAGGGGAAAGACAAAGAGGAGGGAGAAAGCACAAGGAGCAGCTGTTACATTTTGTACCAAACCCAACAAAAGAGAGCGTTTGCCACCAACTGTGGGTACTTTTCCACAAAGGGAGCTCTCCATACTATTAACTCGCTCAGAAATGAACCTCCTGCTGCGTTGCTGGGAGGTCGGGGGAGCAGCTGCAGCTCAGCCCAAGGACACAGCAGGGGTGCAGGTGGCAGCAGGACAGCATGCAGCACAGCACTGTGGCACAGCACAGCTACACAGCCCTGCAGCTCAGCCCTGCAGCTCAGCCCAGCTTCATACCAAGGCCAGATGCAGTTTCAGGCATGGGAAGAGAAGCTCAGAGCACAGCTCTGGGACAGGTACAGCTTTGGGAAGGCACAGCTCTGGGATGATGCATCTCTCTGGGATGGGCACAGCTGTGGGATGGTACAAATGTGGGATGGGCACAGCTCTGGGATGGGTACAGATCTGGGACAGGCACAGCTCTGGGATTATGAATCTCTGGGATGGCACAGCTCTGGCATGGGCACAGCGACAGTGACAGGACGACACCTGTGAGCAGAAAACCTTTCAGTGCCACGCCTGTGCCCCCATAGTGCTGCCAGGAGCTTTGCTCTCACCTTCAGTGAGCCCACAACGAGAGTAATGCATCTGGTACCACTACATCTGTCACTGAGCAGAAGCTGCTCCTGCAGCCTTCAAGTTCACCAGCACTGCAACCACAGGGAACTAGTGCAGTGTAGCTGAGCTCCCACCACGACAAACTGGAGAGAAACCCATTCTGGTAGCTCCCACATCCCAAAAATGGTTTTCTAGGATGCCACGAAGGGTTGCAGAGCAGCACCACACTGCTGGGCACCAGGACAGCTGCCCAGCAGCTCCTGGACTGCCTCAAACAGAAGAGCACCCATTAATCCGAAGCCATTAAAAGCAATTAACTTTGCCATTACAGAGCCTGCGAGGCTGCCAACCAAATTCCTCCTCACTTCTGCGTCGTGCCAGGGGGAACCAGGCAGGATTTAACCCTCAGTGCAGGAGCCCTGAGCAGCTCTGTGGCAAGAGGAAAGCACCCTGATCTCCCCGTGGTTCTCGTGCACCCCGAGCTCTGCAGCACTACTCACAGAGTGGAGGCCCAAAGAGCACAGTGTCGAGAGCCTTCAGCTGCAGCTTCTGCCTGTGGCTGCGGTCGGTCATCTTCAGCACGGTCCCCATCATGGTCGCGTTGTTCACTGCGAGCCTGGGAAACACAGCGAGGGCACGGTGACATCCAGCACTGAGAGCAGGCAGTGAGCCTCGTGGGGAGCAGAGGGGGGTAAGGAAACCCCCAGGTGATGGCTCTGGTGTGGATCTGCATCCATGCGACCCCAGGGAATCCTACAGGAGTGGGGAGGAGGGGATGGAGGTGCATGATGGAAAGGGAGCTCGGTGTGCTGGTGGACAGGGGGTGAACGTGAGCCAGCAGTGTGCCCAGGTGGCCAAGAAGGACGATGGCATCCTGGGCTGTGTCAGGAATGGGGTGGTGAGCAGCACTGGGAAGTCATCCTGCCCCTGTGCTCGGCACTGGTGAGGCCTCACCTCGAGTGCTGTGCTCAGTGTTGTGCACCTCAGTACAGAATGGCACAGAGGGGCTGCAGCAGGGCAGAGAAGGGCAGCAAGGCTGGGAAGGGCCCGGATGATGTGCCCTGTGAGCAGCAACGAGGGAACTGGGGCTGGGGTGTGGGGAACAGGAGCTGAGGGGAGACCTCAGTGCTCTCTGTTTGAAGAGGTGATGGCAGCGAGAGGGGGGCTGGGCTCTGCTCACTGCTGACAGTGACAGGACGAGGGGACATGGCCTCAGGCTGCACCAAATGAGGCTCAGGTTGGAGATGAGGAAACACTTCTGTACAGAAAGGGTCGTTAAGCACTGGGATGGGCTCTGCAGGGAGGTGGTGGAGTCACCATCCCTGGGTGTGTTTAAATCCATCAGGATGTGGTGCTCAGGGACACGGAGTAGCAGTGGGCTGTCAGAGGGAGGACTCCATGACCTCAAAGGTCTTCTCCAACCGAGCCCTGCTATGACTCCACGACACCTGCAGTGTCTTACGAAGGCACAGCCCCAGTGACAGCCCACAGCATCCCTGCAGCAGCACAGCCACACTCTGGGGTGGGGCAGGAATCACCCGTGGCTCCGTGCACGGGGATGGATGGCACGTGCTGCCTCCTCAGCTCTGCTGCTGCCCCAGCACCGACCCCCTGAGCTGAGCACTGACCTGGGCATGGCGTGGCCGCTCAGCTGCAGCTTTCGGAAGGTCTCCTCGTACTGTGGCAGCTCCACGTAGGTGATGAGCCACTGCACCACCTCGTCCACTGTCCAGTTGTACACTGCGGGCAGAAGCACACGAGCAGCTCAGCACGACTGCTGCACTCACACAAGCAGCTCCACCACGGGCAGCTCTGTGCCTTCAGCAAAGGGAAAGCACCCGTGGAGTCGGAATCGGAGCAGTGGCATCTCTGGGAAAGGCAGAGGGTCTGAGCGTGGGGCTGCCCCACAGACACAGTAAGCATCCCCCACTCTCAGTGCCTTCAGCACAGCGGGCAGGACGAGGGCTGGCATTTTGGCTTCAAAGGAAGGAATCACCTCCCAGCAAACTTGTGAGCTGACTCATGGAGGAGTGTTAGCAAAGTGCCCCAGCTTAAGGAAACTCCCTGTACTGTCCCATCCCTGCAGCCCGCAGGAAACTCGGCGAGGTGCTGGGGTGGAAGCTGGGAGTGGCACCCAGCCGTGCAGACAGGGCCTGCAGGAGCTCTGCCAGAGCCTCTGCTCCCTGCTGGGAGCCACACAACGCCTGGGGTGAGTTAGCAGAGATCCCAGAAGTGTGTTCTGACAATCTCAGGTTACGAGAACTGCTGCTGATCTGGGTGCAGGTGCTGCCCTGGCTCCAGGCACTCTGCTCACCATCCTGCTCTGACCCCACGCAGCCCCACTCCCACCCTGGGCACCTCCAGGGGAAGGGACTGCTCCTCCTGCTCAGCATCCCACCCACAGATGCTCTGCTTGTGAGATCCACGTGCATTGGGATGTTTACCCATGGCACAAGCACACACGGACAGGAGGGCAGGCACGAGGAGCAACACGTGTGCCCTGCGTGCACCCCCAGTGCCAGCACAGCTCCACACAGAGCCCCTGTCCCCCACGAGGGGATCCTACAGCTCAGGCTGAGCTGCCCAAACCGGGCTCCAGATGTTCTCAGCACAGAAACTCTGACATCCTGCCAGGGGAGAAAGTGAAACTGTGCCACGAAGCAGCAGTGGACACAAAAGTTTCTTGAGCAGTGTCAGGGATTGGATTCTCAGGGACTGAACTTCCCCATCCCTGGGTGAGCTGCTGTGCTCAACGTGCCCAGGACACCTCTGGGTTTAGGACTCTTCCCCCCTGGGTGTCCCTGGGTCTCAGCAAACTGCTAAGGGAAATCAGGACAAATGGGCACAGAGCTCTGCCCCATATGCACGATGCTGCTGCCCCATAAGATATGACCTGAGTGATGTCCCGAGGAAGAGCTGGCACAGGGCAGCAAAGCTCTGCTTCAACATCAGTTATAAGGGCAGAGAAATGAAACTGCTCATACCACCACCACCACTGTACTCAGATCCCTGAACTGAGAGCTGGAGAAAGCTACAAAAGGGTCCAAAGAAGGAAGGTGGAAAAGTGACTCTCCAAAGGCAGCAAAACAGACATCAGTGCTCTGTTGGGACACACAGAGCTCACGTTGGGGGCTTAGGGGGCTGCTGGGGTTGGGTTGGGTTGGTTGGTTGGTTGGATTCGTTGGTTGACTGGTTGGGTAGGTTAGTTTGGTGGGTTGGTTGGGTTGGTTCAGTTGGCTATTTGGTTGGGTTGTTTGATTGGATTGGTTGGGTTTGTTGGTTGGGTTGAGTTGGTTGGTTGGATTCATTGGTTGATTGGTTGGGTGGGATAGTTCAGTGGGTTGGTTCAGTTGGGTTGGTTGACTGGGTTGGTTAGTTGTTTGGGTGGGATAGTTCAGTGGGTTGGTTGGTCGTGTTGGTTCAGTTGGGTTGGTTGACTGCGTTGGTGGGTAGGGTGGGTTGGCTTAGTTCAGCTGTGTTGGCTGTTTGGTTAGGTTGTTTGTTTGGGTTGTTGGTTGAGTTGGTTGTTTGGTTTTGCAGGGTATTTTTTTTTTCACCTTCAGAAGTTTTCCAGGCCTTCCAAAGATCTTCCACACTGATGAGCTTGTCTTCGCCATGGAAGGTGCTGTGCTTGACAGTGGGGTCATGGTAGTTGAGGTCCTCTCTCAAGAACTAGGAGAAGAAACAGCAGCAGCACTTGATTAACCCTTCTGGCAGCAGAAGGGCTGCAGAACATCCCCCCCATAGCCCACCCTGTGATCCCCATGCTGTCAGCTTGTCACTGCACTGCGGTGGCACAGCCCCAGTGAGCACTGCTGGGGCTACGAATGGCACTGAGTGTGCACAGAGCACAGACACCACTCTGAGAGCAGGAATGCAGCCCGAAGGAATGCATCAGGAACTCAGCACACCACTAGGAAACCTGTGAGAACACCCAAAGGCGATGGGACAGCACAGGCTACAAACCTAGGAACAACCTGACACACACACCCTCATACATCAGGCACGGGCTGCTGGTTGGACTGGTGATCCTGGGGAGGATTTGCCAACCTTAATAACTCTGTGACCAGGGGAAGCAGTGATGCCTGAGAGCGTGCTAGCAGGAAGCTGGACAACAAATACACAAACCCAGAGGTGCTGGGAAGGAAGGCTGGTACTTGTGTGTACTGCAGCTGCACGAAGCAAAAGCGGAGCTGCTTCTGAAGAGGAAGCAGCAAGAGGAGATGTGGGAGCTCCTGCCCTGCACCCCTTGGGGCAGAACACTGCACCACGTGCTGCGGGGAGCACGGCAGGGAGCATTTCAGGGAGTGCTGCTGCTCCAACAGCTCCATGCATGTAAGACCTGCGACCTCAGCAAAAGAAAATGCAGCCTGCAGTGCCTGCTCCCCGAGGCCCCACGCTGCTGAGCAGCAGCAGGCCGGCCTGCTCCCAGCAGGCAGCAAGGGCCGAGCACCCAGACAGCCACTGCCAGCTGTCCCCGTGCTGCAGCAGCTCCGTGTCCTGCAGCCCTGACCTATGGGAGGCAGCAACGGCAGCAGCTGCCCGGTATATTTAGCACTGCCGCCCGGGGGAGGGCTGTGGGGGAAGTGGGGATGGGGATCATGGCCAACAGGAGCCAGCACAGGGTCCCACACCTACCCCACGCAGCTGTGGGGCTGGGAGGATTGGCTGATGCATCTGTAGGCCGTGCTGCCTGGAGTCTTGCAGCTGGGGGGGAATAACTGCGTGCAGTACAGCCCTGTGCTGAGCTGCTGGGAGAGGAGCTCTGCAGAGAAGGAGCTGGGGGTCCTGGTGGGCAACAGAGTGTTGGGATGTCCCTTGTCTGCTTGGGAAACGGGGCTGGCAGCATCTGAGCTGCCCCATCCGAGCACTGCAGCACCACAGCCACCTTCTGAGCGAGCAGGGGGAGCAGAAATAGCTCGCTAATTAGAAGCTCTCCCACCAGGGACAGCGCCTGCACTTTAATTGAGGTCACTGATGTCACAGCATCACAGAACTGTAGGGGTTGGAAGAGCCCTCTAGAGATCATGGAGTCCAACCCCCTGCCAAAGCAGCTCCCAGCCCAGGGTGCACAGCTCGGTGTCCAGGAGGACACAGCACTGCTAACTAGAGGCCATCACCACCCTCAGAGCCCTGCCAGCTCTCATCCCACCTCACCATCCACTCACCCACCCCACACTTCACCTCCAGCTTCACTGAGAATCCTTCCTCCCAGGAACTGGACTGAAGTGAGGACTGAAGGGCACAGCCCAGCACGGCTCCAGGAGCACAGGCAGAGCTGTAGTGCCACCCCAGGGGTGAATAGGAGAAGTATTACAGCCAGAACTAAGTGCCACCAGCATGGAACGAACATAGAGTCGCCCACCCCCATTGTCACACCTTCCAAGAGCCAGCCTTGGTCCAAGAACAAGAAAGGAAAGAACCGAACCCACATGTGCTGGTTTCAAGCCAGCTGCATTTCACCACAGAACACAGCATTGTAGGGTGGCCTGGGTTGAAAAGGACCTCAAAAAGCATCGAGTTCCACCCCCCTGCTGTGGGTACCCCCAGAGCAGGCTGCCCAGAGCCACATCCAGCCTTGCCCTGAGTGCCTGCAGGGATGGGGCATCCACAACCTCTGTGGGCAGCTCTCACAGCAAAGCACTCCCGGGCAGGATCTCAGGATGCCTCACTGCCCATCCTGGGAGAACCCATTGAATGCCATGACCATGCCCTAACAGCAGCACTGGCAAGCTGTAGCTAAGCACCTTACACTCATAAAAAAAGCTACCATCCAACAGCATCGATGCCCAAGTGAACTAACCAAACTGCCCCACGTGCCCTAGTCCTGCTCACCCTCCCCTCCCTACAGATCCTTTACATCACAGATGAAAGCAACGAGCCCGATCTCACCCTAAGAGCCATCAGTGATCATGAACTTATAACCAGGCAGACTTTAACGACCCCTCCTTTGACTCCTGCACAACTCCAACAGCAGACCTCCCAGAAGTTGGTCACAGCATTGTGACCCCCATAGGATCGTGGCTGCAGGTGACCTCCTCCCCTCCCTGAGCCGTTCCCACTCTGGGTGTAAAAACAGACGCAGTCCCAGAGCACTGAATCAAAGCTCCTTTGTTATGGCCCCGACCAGGAGCACTGCATGGAGATCCGTGGAGCTGAGCACAGCCTTGCACCCAAAGCAGCAGAATCCACCACCCTACAGTGCCCTGAATGCTGACCCTCATCCCTCTCACCATTAAGACGCTGTGAACCCCGCTTGGAAGCCACACCAAGAGGACACCCCTCCCTCCTCGGTGGGCAAAGCTGAGAGCTTTGCACTCTGCTCCAGCATAGTGTTTGTGCCAGGTTCCCATCTGCTTCTGTTACCCCACAAAGTGCAATTTCAGGCAGAGGAACGGTGCTGCCGGATGGGAGCGCATCTCATGGGCGCTGCCCACGTGTGGGGTGGCCCCACTGCCCCACTCCCAGCATCCCCACACCCAGCAGCCCTGCTCCCAGCCCACCACAGAGCAAGGAACGGGAAAACTGGGACCCAGTGGCCCTCAGCACGGCCCCTTGGTCCGTGTTATCCCAACCCTTCGACGGCGTTGCCCCCATTTGTCTGCTCAGAGGAGAGCACCCCTCGCCCTGTGCCCCCCCAACAAGTGCCCACTGCAGCTGAGGAGCTGTTAAAGCACCAGCACTCACCACTCCTTTCCGTACTCACGCAGGAAAGCAACAACTGTCAAAGCTATCAGCTGAAACTCCAAAGGCTGAGATGACAAAAAGGGGGTTTTCTCATCCCGCAGTGGGCACCGAGAGCACCCCCACGAGGGCTGGGGACCGCAGCACCCAGAGGCGCGGCCGGGCTCAGAGCTCGGGCAGCGATGGCACGGCGTTCCCCAGCCAGGTGAGCAGGCACACGGTGACGCGGAGCACCAACCTCATCGCTCTCCTCCACGTCCACGTTGCCGTTGGCGTCGTCGTCCATCTGCTTGTGGATGTTGCGGACGGCCTCGAAGCTGAGCTGCTCGTCCTCATCGTGGCACAGCGGCCGGTCGATGCGGCAGAACTCTGCGGGGGGAGCGGGCGGTTAGAGAGCGAGCAAAGGAGGGCAGGAGGAAACTGCAAAAGAGGGGGGGAGCGACGAAACGAAATCCTTCCCCAGCGGTGGTCAGCCCTGCAATGGGGTCTGGGAGAGGTGGGTTCAGGCTCCAGCCCTTCTGCTCACACAGTGCACTGCCTTCCCCTGTGCTCCCGTGGCTGCCTCAGTGCTCAGCTCAGGGGATCCATCAGTGGTTCAGGCCGTGATCTGACAGCTCCCATAGAGGCAGGAAGCACTGAGGTGAGGTGGGCACAGTTCACAGCACAGCCCCGGCCACGCTCAACGCATCACAAAGTGCTGCACAGCTGGTGCTGCCCCCCAGCACAGCATCTGAGGGCACAGTGTTCCTATAAAGCACCAGTTAAGAGAAGCAGCCCTTCTACCTGAGCACGAAATGCATTTTTCTGGCTTGCTGTCACACGGCTTTCTCCATCTCAGGGATAACACTGCCAATCCCACTGTGTGCCCGAGTCCCCGTGAGCACCATCCATCCTCATCCCCACCCCCAGTGAGACCCCACACCCCGAAGCCCACAGCACAGGCACTAACAGCACCCCATTAAAGGCACCGTGATGTCAGCAGTGAGCAGAGGCAGAGCTGGGCTCACTGCAGGCAGGGACAGACTCAGAGCCCCCCAGCAGTGACTGAGATCAACGGGAAAGGAGCCCAGCAGCCACCAGCACGAAGCGAGGCAGAAAGGGCAGCACAGGCACGGAGCTGGAGCTCTTAGGGAATGCTTTTAGGATCCTGAGATCACAGTTTTGCACCCCTGTGTGCTGCAGGGATCCACCTCCAGGCCCTAACCCGGGCTCTCATCACTGCTTAATGCCCAGCTCCCTCTGCGTGCCATGCCCTGACACTGCTCAGCCCCAACACCACTGCTGGTACAGGAGCCCTGGCGCTGGTGACTAATTAACTGCACCTCGGGTGCTGGTGACTAATTGATTGCAGCCCGGCCTGAAGAAGTCAGTGTGACTGGAAGCACTCCCTGTGGCAGCCAGAAGGAGCCAGGAAGCACGTGTTGATAAGGCAATGTGATAAGGACGGGACCCCAGGTGCCCCCCCAGGCACGGCCATCCCCCTCCCTGAGAAGAAGGGCTGTAAAAATACCCCAATGGGGGGAACAAAGGGCCGGGAGAGCAGCCCCACCCAAGAGATGGGAGGTGAAGCAACACTGAATATCACAACCTGATGCTAACAGCCCCCGGATGCTAGAGGCCATCACCCCCAGGCTGAGTCCCTGCCCCCCATGTCACACCCCACAGGACAGAGGGCTGTGATGTGCAACGGGTCGGGTCCAGCAGCCCTTCCCATGAGGTTTAATGGGAGTGAGCATAGAGTTCTGCACCCGGGGAGGAACAACACAGCATCGGTACGGGGCCGAGCTGATGGAGGGGAGCTCTGTGGAGCAGGACCTGGGGGTCCTGGTGGCCAACAGGGACCATGAGCAGTGTGCCCTGTGGTCAAGAAGGGCAATGGGACGTGGGGTGGATGTGGGGTGCAGTGCACAGAACGTGGCCAGCAGGATCCAGGGGGATCCTCCCCTCTGCTCTGCCCTGGGGAAGACACATTTAGAGCACTGTGTCCAGTGCTGGGCTCCCCAGTCCAGAAAGGACAGGGGGCTGAACCCCCAAAGAGGGCCACAAAGATGATACAGGGCCTGACTCCTCCGCCCCTTGTCACCTCATCCACCCTCATCTCCCTGCTACCACCCCCAGGGCACTCCCTCCACTTCCCCTCCCCAGCCCAGTCCCACCACCACCCTGCTCCCCTGGGGCTGCCCCACACCCCACCCCGTGCTGTGCATAGAGCTAGGTCCACGTGGAGCAGGATGGGTGCTGTGTGTGGGTCCACGTGGAGCAGGATGGGTGCTGTGCCCTCCTCCATCAGCTCCCAGCAGTCCACGTTGTGCACCCTTCCACGAAACCCATTGCACAATGCAGGAAAAAACCAACACAAGCGGCGTAGATAAGATGTAAATAAAGGCTGTGATTGCATCGTTTGATCTTTGATACACTCAGTGACGCCCTCGGGTGCCTCTGCCAGGAGGGGCAGCCCGAAATGAGGGCAAGATGCCCATCAGTGGGCACAGAGAGCAGCCACGCTGCCCTGAGATGTGGGGCACCAGCACACCAGCACCCCAATACACCAACAGTCCAGCATCTCAGCACCACAGTATGTCAGCACCCCAATACCCTGGCACCCCAACACCCTGGCACCCCAATACACGGGCAGCCCAGCATCTCAGCACCACAATATACCAGCACCCCACTACACCTG
Organism: Odontophorus gujanensis; assembly: GCA_013399175.1. Classification (NCBI taxonomy): domain Eukaryota; kingdom Metazoa; phylum Chordata; class Aves; order Galliformes; family Odontophoridae; genus Odontophorus; species Odontophorus gujanensis. Next base: position 17,115 of record VXAB01001612.1, read on the forward strand.
CACTCCAATACTCCAGTACCCCAATACACAGGCAGCTCAGCACCTCAGCACCCCAGCATCCCAATACAGCAGCACCCCAATACCCTGACACCCCAACGCAGAGCACCACTGGAGCCCTGGGGGTGAGTGCAGCCCCACAGCTCCCTGTCCCCCCATCACACCCTGCTGGACACGGATGCTGCTCAGAAATCACATGCAGAGCCAAGGGTGACTGAGGGCTCCGAGCACCAGACGGGGTCACGGTGTAACACCAGGGCCAACAACCCGACAGCTCAGGGCATTCCCTCCCTCCTGAACCCATCCAAACGGTGCAGACCCAGCTGGGACAGCCCTTGGGATTTAAGGCACTCCTCCACTCGGCAGTGGCTGCGCCTCTGTGTCCCACAGCAGATTCCTTAATGAGCTGCACAGTGCAACCACGAGACATTCGTGTGCTGGAATGAGCATGGGCAGCAAGAGAGCACAGTCTGCATGGCCACCAAGAGCAGCCCAGGCCACCAAGAGCAGCACAGCCACCATAAGCAGCCCCAGGCAGCAAGCAGCACAGCCACCAAGAGCAGCACAGCCCTGAGCAGCAAGCAGATAGACACCACAAGCAGCCAGGCCAGGAGGAGCAGCCCCAGGCAGCAAGCCACAAAGAGCAGCCCAGGTCCCAAGAGCAGCTCAGAGCAGCAAGAGCAGCACAGCCACCAAGCAGCCAGACACCACAAGCAGCACGGCCAGCAAGAGCAGCCCCACGGAGCCCCCCACCAGCAGCCCCTTGCTGCACGGCTGCAGGATGCTCCGGAGCAGCAGTGCATGCAGCTCAGCCCTGCAGACCAACCCCGAAGGGCAGCACAGCACAGCACACACGTGGCAGTGTGAGAGCAGAGCTCTGCTCGCTGCTGTTCATTGGGCTTTCCTGCCCTGCTCCTGCAGCCTCAGCAGCTCCGGGGCAGCAGCGCTGCGAGGGAGGAAGTGGTGGAACCAGTCCTCCATAGAAACCACCCCTTCCTCCTCTCTTATCTCTCTCTCATTTACAAGATAAGAGAAGCAGCCCCCAGGGGTGTGCACCTGCAGGTGGAGGTGCAGCTGGAGCACAGGGGTAAGGCTCTGCAGCCCTTNGCAGTGTGAGAGCAGAGCTCTGCTCGCTGCTGTTCATTGGGCTTTCCTGCCCTGCTCCTGCAGCCTCAGCAGCTCCGGGGCAGCAGCGCTGCGAGGGAGGAAGTGGTGGAACCAGTCCTCCATAGAAACCACCCCTTCCTCCTCTCTTATCTCTCTCTCATTTACAAGATAAGAGAAGCAGCCCCCAGGGGTGTGCACCTGCAGGTGGAGGTGCAGCTGGAGCACAGGGGTAAGGCTCTGCAGCCCTTTATGGCCCTGCACCCCTTTATGGCAGCCCTGCAGCCCCACACACGCTGCTTCTCCCCCTCCCACAACCATTAGGAACTGGGAACATCCCAGGCCCTCCGTGCAGCATCATTATCTCGAGGTATCTGCACCATCCCCACGCTGCCATACAAGGGCGTCTTCTGCCCCGCTGTAACCTTATTTATCCCTCTTTGTCACCGGTTTTGTTTCACACCAAAGCTCCAGAGGGTGCGGTGACACCAGTCCGTGTCCCTCGGGGTGCAACACCACTGCCTGCAGCAATGGCAGGAGCTGATGGAGGGACAGCCCTCAGCACGGGACCCCTCATCCCGCGGGGACAGCCCACGTCACTCACTTCGGGTCAGTCCTCTTCAGACCGTGGGCAGCACGTGCACGGAAAGGAGGAACAGCTCGGAGGGATCACGCAGGCTGGCACTTAATTAGTGCTTAATGAACGGCTGCCAACGACAGCACAGGGTGTGCTCCCAAACCTCCCAGCACAGCCCTGGGGTGGGGGTCCTGACCCACGACTCTGTGGGTTCACGATCCGTGGGACCCCACCGCCATCCAAACCGATCTTACAACTACCAGAAGAGACCTCCAGCATCATTTGGGGGTTTGAATCGGACGACTTCGGAGCCACCCTACCA
>VXAB01001614.1:5587-20420 GCA_013399175.1 Odontophorus gujanensis
GAATTTGAATAAATGAATATTAAATAAAAATTAAAAATTAAAATTAAATAAAATAAAGCTATAGTGATTCCTATGTATCATTCGTTGGCAATCATTTGAATCAAATACAACAACATCTGGCATAGAGTAGGTTGAGGTTAGTTAGATGAAGGTGGCGTCGGTAAGTTTTAACTTATGATCGTTTCAGTAAGGAACATTAGGATGCAATTTATTGATGAGAAATGGTAAGATTCAGTGAACATCTACAGTGAAATGTGACAAATCTCATTTCATAATTACTTGATAGTCACATCAAGCCTAGACAAATTTAAAAAAACTGAAGCATCTTATTTTAAGTTGGGGAAGAGGGAAAACTTTCTAGGTACATACACTTATAAAGCATTCAGATTAAGTTATAAAAGATACAAATAAGAGAAGGCATATGTAGGACTCCAATACCAATCTCATTCTGATTGGATGATTTCCACTGTCAAAAGAAAGTTGAATCGCTACAAACTTTTTTGTCTTTTCCTACAGGCATGAAAGATTCAATTGTGGAGAAACAAACTTCAGCAGAGTGATGTCCTAATGAATAGCCCTTCATCTGGTGAGAGGGTGGCTTATAAAAGTTTAATACACAAAGTTATTAACACAGATCTAAATAAAAATTCTTAACTATACTTAAGTGGCATTTACTGGGAATTCACACCACTTTTCACGGCAACTTATGCACTGACATAAGTGCAGATACAAACTGTTGAGAACATTAGTGGTACACACATCAAAAACTTTCCAACTCAGATATGTTGGCTTTTTATCCAGCTTTTCCTTCATATCAGGAACCAGGAAGAGATTTATTTCAGCTGCAACTACTTTTAGCCACAGATGCAATTTCTGTACTTATGTGAGTATATGTGTTCGTGTATAGTTTTCATGCATGCATTACAAATACATTTTCTCAGGATTATATTACTGTAACATCTAATAATTTCATGAACATATCTTTTACAGACTTTATTGAAGGAGAAAACATAGTTAACATAAATGCACAGTTAATATAAGCAGCTAAAATTGTGATGCGCAAAACTGATGCTTGCTTTACATCATTTTTTTTCAGCACTTAGACTTAATGGTCTATAGAAGAATTAACTGAAGATGTAATGATTTGTTGGTTACTGATGTTCTTATCAAATCTATCTTTTTGTCATGATAAATGTTTTAGCTTCAACCTAAACACAGTATGCACAATAAACTTCTAAATTACTGTAGATTAAATAAAACAAAAAACAAAAATCAACAAAAACCTACCAACCAAACAAACAAACAAACAAATAGTGTTTTATAGTTACTGTCCATTTGGTGCTTAACTCAGTTTGGATTGGTTGTTTACAAGAATCCATTTTAACAGTTATCTTTGCGAATCTATATTCCTCAGCACCTCATCATACAATTACATGGGAAGAAAAATGTATACATGCTACACTAAATCTTTTCTGTGTAATATAACTACAGCCCAGAAAGTTGACTGCTGAAAGGAATTTTTAAGTGTGAACTGTCTTCCTCTAGAAATACTTCATGTATGCCATTACAATGCGAGTATTGTAAGGTTAGCTTAACAAAAGTATTTTCTTCAAATTTTTCTTTATTTGTTTCACTTAGCTTTTACTCATCTCATACAAAGAGTTCTTTCATACCATTTAGACAGGAAATGTCAACTGCATCTTGAATTCCAAGGGAAAACAATGTTTATGTACATAAAGTTTGAATATATTTATTTCTGTCATAGAAACACACTAACATAGAGAATGCTAAGGCAGGTTGCTCAATACCTGAATTTTTTTGTCTCACCCAAATCTTCATAGGATTGAGAAGCTTGAATAAGTATTGAAGGAAAGTGAGAAGGCTGTGGGAAATGCACATATGCAAATATATATTAGAGGAGGGGAACTAGACATAACTTCCTCATCAACATATCGGAACTTAGAAGAAATACATAACACGAACACTCCTGCCAGCATAGTTCTGGGAGATGTCACTCAGGATAGTCAGAAAGAACCTTAAACTGCTGTCAGAGTGTAATAAGTCATGCCATCAGCTGAGGTTTGAGGGTCATTTAGAATTTGATGTGTGATTCTTATTTTTGCAAGGGAATCAGATAGTAAATCTCAGCTATTGACCAAGGAGTATCTGAAAATAAATATCATCTGAATTTACTAAGCTTCATTTCAGTGTTATTTGTTATTGTTGCAGAAGAATCTCACAGTAATAGGGAAGCTTTAAAGCAGCAAACTCATATTTCTAGAGCAGAAATTTAATTGAACTGTGAAGAATAATCACAGGTAAGGTCCACTTTTATGTTGACTTCAATGAACTTCAAATCACTACCCAGTTTTTATTAATTATTTTAATATATTCAATTTGATGTAGAATTTTTATTACTTAGAAGTTTCACAAGTTAATCTACTACATTACTGTATAGTCAAATGAAAGCTAGGCCTAATTTTATTGAAACATACATAATCATAATTCCAAAACATCTTAGAACATAGATGACAATCATATTCTTTTTCCGTCTAGAACTATATGTCAGATAAACTTACTGTAGAACCCCCAGTATAGTATCTTCAAATTTAATTTTGAGCTAGCAACCACAAAGTACATTGCATTTAAATTAAATACTATTGTATAGGGACAGAACATAAATTGAATGGTTTTGGTTTATAATGGTTAATTTACCAGATTATCTGATAGAAGTTCTTTCTTCACAAAGAGGCACATAGAATAACAACAGCAGATCAGAGAATGCTGATAGTATGATAAATAGAATGGAGGACTTCCAAGGCAGCACAATGGGGATGAGGGGCAATATGCCAGCCAAAGTTAGTACAGGATGGTCTGACGAGAGACAAGTGTTAGAAAATAGAAAGGAAAAAGAACAAAAAGCATTTGAAAGTTGTGAACAGGGGCTGATCAGAGTGTCTGTGGTGACATGATCAAGATTTATTGACATGGTCCATCCTTTCTTCTCACTCTTCTGTTTCCTCTTTGAGAAGCTCTGTCTTTGGCACATGTGTGCCTGTGAAGGAGAGAGTAGCGTACATGGTGCAATCATAGCCTGTGTGTCTGTGATGCCAGCAACTGGAACAAGTAGAAGTGTATGTCTTGATGTGTATGCAACAGCAAAGGTGAGGCCTGACCAGATGGAGAAAAGTGAGTGGCACAGAACTGATCACCATCAGTACCACAAGTGCCATTCTGGTTTTGCATAAATAGGGAAATATGGTTGCACTTAAGAACTTCAGATGAAATTGCAAATGAGGTTGTCACATCCTAATGACACTTTCGGACAAAATAAGGATATGCACCAATCTGTGCATAGGCCATGATTTTCATGGGAAATTTTAAATGTATGTTGCAGATGGAGGATGTCATGCACTCTAGACACATAGAGAATCAGGATCTACACCCCAAAGTGACACACACCTACAGTATTGCTATATTCAAGCTGCTGCAGAATTTTTGTCTCAAGACTTACAGGCTAGCTGAATTTATATTATAGGGAAAGAATCCAAACTGTTCTGAATAAAGAATTCTGATGGGTTTCAAATTTTGATTTTAAAAAGGCCGTGAAAATAGAATAAATATATGGAGTTTTTGGTGAAGACACAGAAGAATAGAAAGAAATGAAGGGACAACAGGCAATCACATTTCCTTTGTGAAAGGGTTGAGAAAAAGAGCTAAAGACACTGGAACAGCTGTGGAAGCTCTTTTTTTTTCCTCACTTACACCACTTTAAAGTGTACGTAATTAGAGAGTGAGTAAATAAAAAGTTATAGCACAGACATTACAATTCCTTTGGGGAATAGCATAAATAGTGTCATTAGGTACCAAGACACTGAATCATTTAAACGACCCTTTAGATAAAAATTGCACACAGAGTCAAATTGTCTAGCAAGAAAAATATGAAGACAAAAAAGTGGAGACATAATTGTTCATCCACTACGGAAGCAGATGCAGAAGCAGAGATTATATCAAAAATGACACCCCTAAAATGTTCAGTAGACAAAATTTAGAATGAGAATGAAAAATGAGAATAGGATATATCTGCTTTTGATCACATCATCCACAAACAAAATGTTATTCTAGGCAGTGCGCATGGAGACTCTAATTTTAGCTTGTTGGCTTGTGATTCAACCTAACTCACAGTCATGGTTCACTTACATGTTATAACTTCTATGTATAATATAAATTAGCATGTTCATTTATAGATATGTATCTACATGTATATCCACATGTATTATCAATATAGACGGTATGTATTACACAGATGTTATGTGATTTACCTTATTAGAAGTTACAAACTTTATACTTCCATGATGATTTTGTACATTCCTAATTGCAGCAGCTTTCAAATGATTGTTTATTTTAAAGCTAATGTACAAATGTGTTCAAATGAGAGTTAACTTAATGGTTTAGTCTAACTGCATATTTTTCTCTATAGTTCTATTGTTATTCACAACTCTGATGTGAAATGAAGGGGAAGGGGAAAACGAAATGGGGACAGGATGGGAAGGGGAAGAAAAAAGAGAGGAGAGAGAAAAGAGAGGTGAGATAGTGGAGACGGGAGAGAAAGAGCTCCAATAGTGTTAGATTTTCCGTGGTATTCTATAGACAGAAAATGATGTTCCAAACAAATTTTCTATGGTTCTCATCCAAGAAACTCAGATTCAGAAAGAAGCAGCCATAGAAAGTGGTAAACAGCAGTCATTTCTGTGCAGATTAAGACAGTTTATCACAGGCAGCAAAGCAAAATTCCACATTCTGGGGAAGTACAATCTGTTGTAATAAAAAATCTATGCTATTCATCTGATACAGGGAACTATCAGCTTCTTAACCAAACTACTCTATTAGAAACTGTTAAAATTTGCTTTGAACTCTGCTCTGTTTCATATAAGATGCATACATATCTTATCTGTTCCAACATTTACTAAAAAAAAAAATACCTAGTGACCAATAGATCAATAAAATTAAGCATTATTATAAAGTGAATTCTACACTTACAGCAGAACTGTACAGAGTATAACACTTAGAACATAAAATCTAATTAATTATGTAGTGAGAAACAGATTTTAAATCCTACATACTTGCCAATACACTCCACATATTTTTTTATATGTATATAGATAGGTTCTAAAACTGTGTATGTCAGTATGTTACTGCTAATGGCAAAATGTACTGGAAGCAAAGAGATGGCCTAAAAAGCTTATTCACATAAGTTAGCACTTCCTTGAAAGGAGGTGCTTTAATGGAACTGCATGCGTCACTAAGTGCTTATCAGCATGAGCTAGGGCTCCACAATCTGGTCTTTTATAGAAAATTGCTTCTCTGAGTTTCAGGTGGCACATTATGCAAGTCTGTACTGCAGCACCTGCAGTGTATGATGTGGAACAACATATGCTTGTCTTATGGCACCATTTATTTAGAAATAACACACATGTCCAATTATAAAAAGAACAAATAGAATCAAGACATTTGTTTTCAGAACAATCAAATATTTAAAACTCAAATTTTACCCTGATATATTTGACTTTTTAATTTATTTTCGTGCGTATGTGTGTATGTGTGTGTGTGTGTATGTGTGTGAGAGAGAATGAGAGAGAAAGAGAAAGGAACAAATATGCTTTCTTAAGTTCTTTAGAACACTTACTAAAAAGCAATAGTTAAATCAAATGTTTAGGTAAAATAAGATTATCTGAAAATTTTCAGCAAACAATTGGCCATTATAAATCCAGAACTCTGTGCTCACCTAAAGTGTTAACATCAAAATTAGAAGTAGAAAAATTTTGTGGACCTCTGTATGAAATGCAGATTGTTACTATGTTACTGTGTTCATTTTCTCTGAAGTTAATTGCTAAGAAAACCCTATCTATTCTATTTTGCAGTCCTGTGACAGAGAAAGACCCCGGACCTCATAAAGTCAGTATACAGACCCTTTAGGACTACTAGGCATATTACCAGCATGCAATTTATGTAAAATGTAATGTAAAATTACAAGTATGTGAATTATTTAAAAACCAGAAGGGAGAAGGAAAATCAGAAATTATCTCTACTGCCATTTATGAACCTCAACCTAGAGCAATGTAAAGGTCAGATGAGCTGGAAGTAGAAGAACCTCAAGTATATTTAAGTCCTCTAACACATAAAGGTATTATAAGCAGTTAACTGCAAAGACCGAAGTAGCTCATGTGTAAGTGTGAAACTATCAACATCTTCCACCTGATTTTTCTCAAAAATGACATCAATTGTACACGTAGTCAAGTGCAGCAAGACAGTGCTACCATGTAATCTAATACTCAATGAAAAAACTTAATTCTCATCCAAGAAAAAGCAATGATATGGATCACAGCAGATTTTGGTTGAAAAAAGAGGTTCTGGAGATAGAACTGTGGGCTGGGTAGCTTATCATTAGAAAGAAAGAGCGAAAGGGACAGGTAATGGACTGAAGATTGTCATCTGCATGGAGAGTTGCATTCCTTTTGATGAAAAGAGTATTTAGGCATTGGAACAGGTAGCAGCGGGAAGTGATGCAATCATCAACCCTGGAGGTATTTAAGAGTTGTGTGGATGTGGTGGTGAGAGACTTTGTAGTAGTAGTGAACTTGAAGTAGTAGTGTACTTGGTAAGTTGTAATTAGACATTATACTCTTATATGTCTTTTCCAGACTAAATCGTTCTATGTACTATGATAATGTAGAGAGAAAAACAGTTAAATGAAAAGATATAAAGCCCAGAAAAAAAGTGCAAAGTTGAAAGATAGCAACACAGCAGTTTGTAAATAGAGATCATTTCATGTTTGAAGGCCAAAACATCTCTAATTGACTTTCAAATGACTAACCATCAGATTATGTCATTGAATACTTATACAAACTGTAAAATTTTAAGCCAGTAGTACCAAAAGTACCAATAGTAAATCACTCATTGATTAAAAAATATATACAGAGAGAGAAGAGAATTTCTGCATATAATAAAACCTCTCCAAATATATCTCATCTGGTAAAGGTTGACTCTACCACCAAACAAGATTATCACATTATTAAACAGTCACACAGTGCCTTATTTAACACAGGCTAGATTCATAACAAATTTCTTTGGAGTGCCAAGTGGAAACAGAAGTTCTACAGCATTACTGTTTTCAAGAAATGATACATCAGTGAAATCTATCATATCATGGTGTGAGATTCACCTATTCTACTGTTTTGAAGAAAGAAGGGCAACTGCTCTTTGTCGACGTTGATTCTGCCTTTTCAGAGTCTCTCTTTTATGTTGTATTTCTATCTAACTTTATGTCTTCCCATATACATGGACCTCAGAAATTACTGGACTTCATGACAACAGTTTCTTAATTAAGGTATATAATTCACAATTTTCAGGAATGAAAGATCCTATACATCTCAAATATATCACTTTTTCACACCCTTTCAGCTCACATGTTAATCATAGAATTATAGAATGACTTAGGTTGGAAACAACTAGAACAATGGCAGGGGTACCAAGCCGTATATCAAACTACCTGGGATCCCATTCAACCTGGCTTTCAATACTCCAGATATGGGGAATCCACAGTCTCTCTGGGCAACCTGTTCCAGGGCCTCTGAGTTAAGAATTTCTTCCTAACATCTAACCTAAATCTACCCTTTTTTAGTTTAAAACCATTTCATCTTGTCCTATCACTATAAGACTATGTAAAAAGTTCATCCCCCTCCTGCTTGTAAGGAGTACTCCTTCTGAGTACTGGAAGGACACAGTGAGGTCTCACTGGAGCCTTCGTTTCTTCAAGTTAAGCAAGCTCAGCTCTCTTAACATTTTCTCACAGGAGAGGTGATCCAGCCCTTTGGTCCAATGGTTCCAGGATTGGACACAGTACTCCACAAGCGGCCTCACAAGGGCAGAGTAGAGGGGGACAGTCATCTCCTTTGTCCTGCTGGCCACTCTTATTTGGACACAGCATAGGATACTGTTGGTCTTCCAGGCTGCAAGTGCACACTGCTGACTCATGTCCATCTTTTTGTCCACCAGAACACTCAAGTCCTTCTCCCCAGGGCTACTCACAAAAAATTATTCTCCTGGTCTGTTCTTGTGTCTAGGACTGCCTTGACCTAAGTGCAACATCTTACACTTTTTCTTATTAAACCTCATTAGATTCTTGTGGGTACAGTTTTCTGGACAGGTCCCTCTGGCTGGCATCCCTCCCTTCTACTGTGTCAGCTGCAAAACTCACCTTGGTGTCATCTGCAGTTTTGCAGAGGTTACTCTCAATTCACTGCCTTTGTCATTGATGAAGGTGTTGAAGAGCACTGGACCCAAGACAGACCCCTAGTGGACACCAGTCATGACTGACCTCCCCTTGAACATTGAACCTCTGACAACAGCCCTCTGGCTACAAACGCCCAACCAGTTCTTTATCCATTGAATAGTCCAGTCTTCAAAACTGCTTAAATTTAGAGATAAGGATGTGATACAGAACATGTCAAAGGCTTTGCACAGTTCCAGGTAGATGACATTGATGGCCCTTCCTTTTCCTACTGATGATATAACTTCATCACAGGAGGCAAAATCAGCCCTCACTGAAGCCATGCTGTCTTGGATCACCACTTTGTCATGCACCACCTTGTGGTTTCACATCCAAGAGAATCCATTCCATGATCTTCCCTGGCACAGACATGAATTCATTGACCTGTAGTTCCCAAGTCTTCTTTCTCCTTTTTTTTAATGTATTTTTCAGTAATCATGGACTTTGCCTGACTACCATGATTATTCAGATGTGACAGTGAGTGACTTGTCAACAGCATCATCCAGTTCCTTCAGAAACCTGGGATGCAAATCATCTGGCCCCTGTAGAATTGTATACATTCAGCCTCATGAGGTGGTCTCAGACTTGTTCCTCTTTTACCCTGAGAGGTGTTTTGCTCCCGCAAACCCCTGCATGGATGTCTGGGATACAAGAGATGCAAGAAGCCTGGCTGCCAATGAAGACAAAGGAAAAGGACTTGTTAAGTTTCTGAGCCTTCTACTTGTCTGAGGAAGCCGCATCTCCATTTTCATTTATCAGAGGGAGTACACTCTCCTTTCCATGTCTCTTCTGGCCAGTGTAGCTAAACAATTTCTTGTGTTTTGCCCCTCTCCAAGTTTAATTTCATCTGTGCCTTGGCTTTCTTGACTCCATCCATGCACATACAGACAGGATCTCTATATTATTCCTAAGCCACCCATCCCTGCTTCCATTGCTTACACTTTTTTTTTTTTGTTGTTGTTCCCCTCAGCTTGATCAGCAGGTTCTTACTGAGCCATGCTGATTTCTTCTCTTTTCTGACTAATTTCCTTTTCTAGGGGTTGGAGAGCTCTTGTGCTCTCAGAAAGGCATCCTTAAAGTGCTGCTAGCTCTGTTCTGTTGTTTTGACCCTAAGGACAGTCTCCCAGGGGATCTCATCCAGTAATTCCTTAAACAGACAGAAGTTTGCACTCCTGAAGTTCAAGGTCCTACCTCCACTCTTTGCGAGGCCCACTTTCTTTGAGATCACAAGCATGACCGAAAGCCTGATTCTGAAGCTCCGGCTGCCTTTGATATTAACCTCTTTCATGATCTCTTCCTTGTTGGTGAGCACTGAGTCGATCAACAATTCACCTTTGGTGTGTCTGTTCAATATCTGAACCAGAAAGTTGCCATCAGTGGACTCCAGGAGTCTCCTAGACTGTAGTTCACAGTGTATTTCTCAGGAGATATCTGGGTGGCTGAAATCCTTCATCAGGACGAGAACCTGTGAGTGGGACATCTCTTGCAGCTGAAGCAAGAAGGTATCATTTTCAGATTTCCCTTGATCAGGTGGTCTATAGTAGACCCTGATCACCTGATTTACTTTATTGGTCCAGACTCTAATTTTAACCCACAGGCTCTCATCCTGTTCGTGACTGTTTCTCAGCAAGAGCTCGTCACTGTTGTGAGAAGCTGGAACAAGTTTTGGTTCAAAGTAGCGCTCATCCAAGACATGACCTTCTCAACATGCTTTTGGGGTTAATGGTTACCTCAAGCACAGTGATAAGAGAAACATATGCATATGGGTGTCCAGAAGAAACCTTTCTTAGATATTGCTGCTTCTGGGCATTCAAGCTGACTTTTGGGGTTGTCTAGGAGAGGACCGCCATGCAATCAATGCCCACACCTAGCAGCCCATCACGCGAATATCGTATGATCAGTTGCTGATTACTCAGAAGGATGACATTCTATTGTCCCTGACAAGCAAAATATAAGTACTCCTGACAACTACCATAGCTCCTGATGAACAAAACATAAACGCTGCTGACAACTAAAGCAAGCCCTGACAAACTATACAGAAGTGTCCCTGACAACCAGCTGCTGCTCCTGGTAACCAAAACAATGCTGTGAAGAGGATAAAAACCTGAAGACTTTTGAGGTAGAGTGAGAACCCCCCTCTGCTGAACTGTCACCATACAGGCTGATGCGACATTGCTGACCATTTTGCTGCCTCCTTACGAACCAGTGAGACAACGCTGGATCCCTGGTGGTGACTCTCCCTGCTTTATAAAGAGTTGGCTTGGATTTCTCTCTTTACTATCACTAACATCGTCATCTTCCCTGTATTCCTTAGTGGCTTAGAATTTGTAATAAATTAATGGGATAGCATTTGGCCTCTTTTACTACAATAGTCTTCCTCCAGGTATATATATATTGAGCCATTTTTTCCAATAATTGGAGTGAGACACCTGTCTATCCACTTCTTAACATAGAGGGCAACTCCCCCACCTCTTTTATCTCACTTATGCATGCTAAAAAGCTTGCAGTCTTCAATCATGTTATTCCAGTTATTTCAGTCAACTCACTGTGTTTCTGTGATAGCAATGAGATCAGTTTTCCAACTACGCCACCATTTTCTACTTCCTCCTGCTTATTTCCCATGTTACATATTTTCCCAATGGAAATTGGTATAGAGTCACTTCAGCTGGATTTTCAGCCACATTAAACTCCTGGAGAAGCTTCTTCCCTAAAAAATAATATTTAATGTTATGTTACAGCTGCATCTGCAGCATCATCATCACAAAGATATAAAGACAACTGAATTATTAAAGGACAACTTATTTCCCAGTGTCAATAAGCATTTTCAAAATGCATTGTAAAAGAAAATTTTTAAGTGAATTCAAGGATTTCCTAATTTTTACGCACATGCACTGCTCTGTTAAGAGTCATGAAGAAATACATGAAATGAATGTGTTCATTCTGGGGAAAAAGAAGGAGAAAAATATTTCAGTTATAGTAAACGTTAATTAAATATGTAAAGCAGTGCTTTGATTTATACATTCTTCAGGCCTCTGAGTCTTTAACTTTAACAGAAATGTATTTTGTGTTTTACCTTTTTTATGATGTTCTTAATGAGTACTCAAAATATTTACCTCAGAACTAATCTGAAAAAGTCACCAAAAAGATATTTTGTTGTGTAAATAGTGAAAGTTTTGGAAAAGGGAAGACTTGAGGAGAGACCTTACTGCAACCTTCCCTACTTAAATAAAGCTTATAAACAGGAGGTGCTCTGGTTTTAAGATTTTTGTTATATTATTGATATTCCACATCATAACATCATGTAGTGTATTGGGAGTTAAAGAGTTAATGCTCTAACTGCGTTCTGGGTATTCCTGACTGGGAATTGAACTCGGGCCGCGACGCTGAGAGCAACGGCTCCTAACCACTAGCCCAAGAGTATAACTAACCCAAAAACCATAACAGGAGGGAATTCAACTTTTTACGCTGATAGATAGTGATAAGACAAGGGAGAACAGTATTAGACTTAAAGAGGTGAGATTTAGATTAGATGCTGCAGGGAAACTTTTTACTGAGGGGATTGTGAGGCAGTGGGACAGGATGCACAGAGTAGTTGTATATGCCCCATCCCTGGAGGTGTTCAAGGTTAAGTTGAATGTAGTCCTGGGCAACCTGTTCTTGTGCCTAATTTAGTGGTTTGCAACACTGCTCATGACAATATGGTTGGAAACATATCATTTTAGATATCCCTTCAAACCCAAGCCAATTTAGTTAAGACCACTAAACTCAGAGGTAAGTTGGTTTAGGTTTCCATTAGTCTTCAGCAATTCCAAGTACAATATCTTTTGTAGTCTTTATTACTCTTTACCCCAGTTTTGTTTTGATCCATACAGAAGAGAGTATTTTAAAACAAAATCCAGCCAAAACATATGCAGCAGATTGTATTAACCAGTAATCCATACATCATGTATTTTTCACAAAAACATTTTCTTTATCTCTCATAGATAATGTTTTACTGAAGAAGTAAATGGAGAACTGTGATTTACAGGAAGTCCTTAACTATAATCAGTCCTGGACAACAGATCAAAAGTGTGGAATACACTAATTAAGAATCTTTTCTGTTTCATTTTCATGGTATTCAAATTATTTAAATACCATGTTAAAAACCATGATATTTAAACATTTAACCTTCATGATATTTTAAACCTGGCATTTAGACCACATATAAAAATTAAATTAAGACATACTTGAATGTTTAAAAGATCAGAAGATTTCATGCATATATGAGAACAAATACCAATCTTGCATGAACATTTACTTGTTATTTTTACAGAGATTGGTTCACAGTTAATTGACATTTTATACTGTATGAAATATAATATGGTGAAATCAACAGATAAAAAGTACATATATAACGGCATAGCTATATCTATTTACAGATAGAGAACATTTTGCTTCATTATCTTGTTTCACTACCATATCGAAGATAAAGAACAAGATTTAGAAAAAGAAGTCAGATTTTGAATTAGGGAAGGAACTAGAGATGAACTGGATTTGGCCCCGAGAAGTAATTATAGGGTTATACCTCCAAAGAGATTAAATTTCATGCTAAAAATTATTTATACTACAGTTTTACCAACTTGAGGAAATTCTGAGGAATACATTGAGAGTCCAGAATTCTTGATGTGTACTACTTTTAGTAAATAAAACTTTTGGCCAGTAATGATGAGAGCTGATACCTCTGCAGATCTTTAATCTCTTTAAGCATTGTACCATAATTCAACTTTTTAGTTCTCGTAAACTAAGATATCAATTTATAGGCTCACTGTGAAAAATAATGTTTTCCTATTGTGTATTCAACTGGCTTTAATGAAAATGATGAAAGACGTTAATTTCTCATATTATCTCACTGGCACTTAATTTAAACATTCTCTACATAGGAAAGAAACAATGGCTATTTTTTTGTGTAGCAGATGAGCCCGTATTTTGACATTTAGTTATGTCAGTGTTTAAATAGTTCAGCAATACCTAATGATGCAATCAATTTAGGTTATCTCCTATAGTTCTGGCAAATAACATCACAATGATGTCTTTTAGTAGTTGCTTATACCTGTTTCTAAAGCTCCATGAGATGAGCAAATAGATATAAATTCTTATCTGAAACTGACAGATGATGTTCTTTTTTAATGCTGTGTCCAGCCTGCAACTAGGTGATGGATTAGCCAACGTTCAGAAGCAGTACATTATATTAGAGTTCTCAGTGAGATGTTGCAGTGTGATATGACCGCATGAAGAAATTAAAATATTTAATAGTGAATAGTACATTACAATCATTGTTTTCTCCTATCCCTCAAGATTAAGATGAAAGAATACCTTGAAAGAAACATCTAGAAAACCATATAAGCAAATTGTATACAAGAAAATAACAACACGAAAATTTACATTGTTCTTGCAATTCTGTACATCTTTCTAAATATTCTGAGCATTTACAAAAAGATTAAATGGATCATGGTAGAAACAAAAACATGGTCATGGACATCTCTTAAACACAAGTATGTCAGAAGTAGAAAAAAGTGTTGGAAGATAATTGAGAATAGTTTGAGTTTTTAGAAGGCAGATTAATGCAGATCAATTCATTAGTACAAAAAATAAAAAAATAAAAAAATAAAGAAAAGGAAAAAAGAAAGAAAAAGTAGAAAAGAAGAGGTTCATAGAATAATATGTTGGCAGTATCATAGAAGTGTGCCAGTGCTTTACTCGTCATCCACTGAGTTTTGTCTGAGATGGTGACTGCAGAGCCAAATCATGAAAAGCTTTATAATCAGAAAACTTATACCAGAACTATAACACCAGAGTTCTTAAGGAGCAGTTTATAGAACATCTATTTTTCTTCTAGAACAGAAATCTCACTAGGCTTCTTATCCTTTGTGGTGTCCATGTACTTCCTTGGTGCTTCCGTGCATCATTCAAACACCAGATGCACTCATAACTTTTTACCTTTACAGTTTACCTAAAATCTCATTCTAGCTTTCTTTAATATTAAAACAGAAGAGTGACAACAACAACAAAAAAGTAGTCATTTGAGGGTTTTGTAGTAACCACATCATATGAAAATATGATCTGCTTGGAGGATTTCTTAGTGCTTTGGTTTTTATAAGTGGTGGATTCACATTGCATGAGAATTATTGTATTTCCTTCCGAAATATAGGCAAGTAAGAAGTATTAGAAACTAGGAATCAATTTAAAGTTTGATTGTAGTAATTTAGAACATGGAGAATGGGATTTACAGCATATTAAACACTATAGCAATGTAAATGAATCTATAAAATTTACAAGAATTGTTGTCACAAGTACCTCTTGCTATCCTGACTATAACCAATAACCAAGCCAGATTGGTTTGTTCTAGTTACCTGAAGACAGAGTCAGAGAAAAAAACAGTATTTTTTAGTGCATAGTGTTAGTTGTGGAAAGTTTCATTCTGAATCAGCGTTCTTTTAGAACTACAGTCAATACACTGTTTATGGT
>VXAB01001614.1:23350-41877 GCA_013399175.1 Odontophorus gujanensis
CTAATATAATTCTATTTTATATTTTCACCAGAGCAATGGTAAAAGATCTTAAATATGTGCATGTTGTGTTGTAACTTAATTTTGAATTAGGTAAAATAGCAAACAGGAATGATTTCCATAGAGAAATCTGATCAAACTGTAAATGAATGACAACAATTTGAATAGAGTAGATAGACTCAAAGTAAATTTGGAAAAGACTAATTGCAAGTAACAAATATTGTTTGACATCATATATTATGAAAGGTTGAAAAGCACTCATATGAAGGTTCAAGTAAGATAAAATTCAATATATCTCACTAATCTTTAAAATTGTTCAATCTTTTTCCACTGTGGAATTAGTTTTTGCATGTAAGAGTTACATTTGGTATCAAGAAACATCTTTAATTCATTTTTTTGACCTGACATAATAAACGAGGTAAAGTCAATTTTACAGTACAGTTTCCTTCTTGACAGACATGCTTTCACTGTATGAAGATCATTAACACTGTTTCCTTTCACTCTTTATGTAAAATAAGTTATATTATGATTGCATTAATTTCCCAAAATAGAATATTATACAAATGTCTACCTTACCAGATATTTAAAAATATAGATCAAGAAAAAGGAAAAGAGAAGCAGGGGAGGATCGTACAAGAAAAATAAAGAAAAAAAAATTGATTTAGGGGTCACTTTAAAGCTTCTTTTCCTGCACTGTCATACTGTAAGTGCTAGAGAAAGGAATACTGATAAATCACTGTTCCCTATACATCTAATATATATACAGACTCAGCCAGATGTAAGTACAGTAGGGAACCTCAGCTGAGTTGACCTACTTCTTGCCTAGTATAAAACTGCTGTCTACTTCTGCACTAATTATATCTTTAGAGACTATTCAGATTTGTTAAATAAATATGTGTATGTGTGTGCATCTGTATCTCTCACTGACATATTTTTTGACCTTGTTACTAATACTGAACTTCTTTTTTAATTCCCATTTCTTCCTTCATTTCTTTAATGATAGATCATTATGCATCATTCAGAAATTTCAGGATTCTGTGAAAAAGAGGAAACCATTCTTTTCCCTTGATACTTTAATACTTCTTAGATATGTTTTATTTCAGTTCATAATAAGAGAATGTATGGCTTTGGTACAGCTCAGAGCAAGAAAAAGAGCTAATGTGTAACTAACAGAATCTAAGATCAAAAATTAGATTCTTTTGTTAAATCTTACCTTTTTCACTGACTTCAGTCTTACATCACCCATACTGTTGTAACTCACAAGGATAGAATACGCTCATTTTTTACAAATGCTTTGTGAAGCATTCACAGTCTAGCTCACAATGAAAAGTCTTTAATGGTTATTTTAGCTTCAGAATGGCTGTGTTAGAACACAATGACCACAGAGGTGAAGTGGAGGAGAAAGAAAATGAGCAGGAAATATGGTATTCTCTGTAAAAGTGTATGTTCTTAGGTCACAGTACCTTTGCCTTTGTATAGAAGTATTTGTTTCTTCTTTTTTTTCCTGTCCCATTTTAGAGACACAGTGAAGCAAGAGGGGAGAATTGCAGGAGGAGAGGGCAGACAGAGAACAACAGTATATTTATATCAGATTCTGTAAGGAGGCTGTGGGTGTGGGTTCAAACAGACCCAATCTTGTTTTTAAATAGGATCTAGGGCAATGATATTCTCTATAATCTTTTCGTGATATGAAAGTCATCCTCTTTGTCAGAAGTTGCCTTTTCAAGTGAGACAGATGGTATGAGCTGAACTGCGTGGAAACAGTGTTCTTTCTCACCGTGCTGAGAATGATTGCACCTAAGGTACAAAGCTGCTGAAATTTCTGAGAGGGCAGAGCCTAAAGTAACCTTCTAAGGAGAGGCATGGTTTTGCTTACTCGGCATGACAATTACTAACTGAAATTTCTACTGCAGCTCATTTGTTTCTGTATATGTCTGGAAGAATTTAACAACTTCTTGAACAGTCATTTATGTTATACAAGCGATTTTATAAATATTTTTCAAATCCCATTGCTGGTTTTCATACTTCTAAGAAACCTACAAGAAACAAACATTTGGTCAAACAAGCAGAGACAGGCCTTCCTGCATGTGGTGTTTTCTGCCAGACTCTTTACAAAGACCACATACACACAAAGATGTTTTATTTAAATTTTCCTCCAGTAACTACTACATTTACTGAGCAGGTACAGAATCACAGAATCACAGAATCTGCAAGGTTGGAAAGGACCTATAAGATCATCCAGTCCCACTGTCCACCTATCGCCAATCATTCTCACTAAACCATGTTCCTCAACACAATGTCTAAACATTCCTTGAATACCTTCAGTTTCAGTGACCACCTCTCTGGACAACCCATTCCAGTACTTGATCACTATTTCAGAGAAATAGCATTTCCTAACCTTCAGTTTGAATTTCCTCTGGTGCAACTTAAAGCCATTCCCTCTCATCCTATCACTAGTTACACAAGTGAAGAGGCTGACCCTCAGCTCACTGCAAACTCCCTTCTGGTATTTAGAGACAGCATTACATATGATATCTGAAATATGTGAAAAGTCATGGCTTTCACAAAGGTCATGGCATGTCAAAAGGCATAGCGTCACATCTGAAAATTCATGGCTGTCAGGCAAAGTCATCAGTGACTGTAAAAAGGAAAATAACACTTCCATTTTTAAGAAACAGTCAAAAGAAGACACGGGGAATTACAGGCCAGTGAACCTCATGTTTGTGCCTGGGAAGTTCATGGAATAGATCCTCCTGGAAGGGATGTTAAGGCACATGTGAGATGAAGACATAATCCAACACAGAAAAGGTGGCTTCACCAAGAGTAAACTGCCCAACCAATATAGAGATTTTCTTTGATGGAGCAATAGCATCAGTGGACAAAGGAAGGGTCACTGATGTCATCTGCCTGGAATTGTGAAAGGCTTTTGACAAGTCCTCTATCTCTAAATTGAAGAGATATGGATTTGAAGGCCAGGCTATTCAGTGGATAATCAATTGGTTGAACAGTCTCATCCAGAGGGTTGTAGATAATGACTCTATGTCTGGGTGAAGACTGGTCATGAGTGATGTCCTCTAGGGGTCTGTTGTGGGACAACTTGTGAGACAAGTACTCTTTGACATCTTCCTCAGTTACACAGATAGTGGGATCAAGTGCCCCTCAGCATGACTGCAGCTGACATCAAGGGGAGTAGAGCAGTGGAAATGACGGAAAAAAGGGACGCCAGCCTGAGGGACTGGGATATATTTGAAGTGGGACCACATTAACCTAATGATTTTCAGCAGGGCAAAGTACAATTTGTTGCACTTGTGTCAGGGCAATAGATTATGTATACAGAGCGGGAGAAGAATTCATTGAGAGCAGCCCTATGGAAAAGGGCTTGGAAGTTCTGATGGAAGAAGTTGGACATGAGTCAGCAGTGCTTGTGTGCAGCCCAGAAGACCGTTTCCTGGGCTGCACCAAAGGACGGGTGGCCTGAAGGGGGAGAGAGTTGACTGTCTCACTCTACTCTGCCCTTGTGAGGTTTCATCTGAAGTACTGTGCCCAGATTTAGGGTCCCCCAGCACAAAATGGATGCAGAGCTGTTGTAGTGGGACCAGAGGAGGGCCACAGACATTACCACAGGACTGGAGTACCTCACCTTCAAAGAAAGACTGAGGCTACTGGGCTTGCTTTTCTTGGAGAAGGCTCCAGGGAAACCTTGAAGAGACCTTTCAGTACTTGAAGGGAGTTTGCTGATCCTTGGTTAAACACGAGACAGCATTATGCCCAGGTAGACAAGAAGGCCAATGGCATCCTGGCTTCTATCAGAAATAGTGTTGCCAGCAAGAGAAGGGAAGGGATTGCCCCTCTGTACTCAACCCCTTTGAGGCCACACTTTCAGTATTGTGTTCAGTTTTGGGCCTCTTACTGCAAAAAAGACATCAAGGTCCTGGTACATGTCCAGAGAAGGGCAACAAAGCTGATGAGGGGTTGGGAACACAGGCATTAATAGGAGAGACTGAGGGAACCTGGGTTGTTTAGTCTGAAGAAGAGGAGAATCAAGGAAGACCTTACAGTTTAACACAGCTAACTGAAGGGAGGTTGTAGTGAGGTAGGGTTTGGTCTTGTCTCCCACGTAACTAGTGATAGGACTAGAGGGAATGGCTTCAAGTTGCACCAGGGAATGTTCAGGCTAGATATTAGAAAAAACACATTCTCCGAAAGCGTGGTCAGGCAGTGGGACAAGATGCTCAGGAAGGCTCTGTGGCAGGAATTCTGGAACTTGTCATGGTTTTACAATTTTTGTTATCAGTATTCCACATCATATCATGTGAGGCACTGGGAGTTAAAAAGTTAATGCTCCAAATCCATGGACTGCCAAAGTTCCAGGTACCTGGTTCTCAGTAGAGATGAAGAACTATATACCTCAGAGGACTTTGACTTCCCCTAACCCTAACCCTAACTCTTTTCTATCCAAAGGGAAAGATAACACTGCATGCAAGTCCCGGAGACTTCTCTTTTGCTGGTCAGCTCAGCAGCGGATGTTCTCTAGCCATCTCACCTTCAGCTTTAGCGTGAGGCCTTCAGTTTCAGACACTTTCTCTCATTTTATTTCATTTATTAGCTTTGATTCCAATTATAATGTGTTATTTTGCATTCTGATATCTTATTTAGTATATCAGTTTTCCTCCTCAGATCGTTACAGATGTTTTGTTTTTAGGCCCATCTCCTTACCCCCTTCCTTTTCCCCCTTCCCCTTTCCTGGGGTGTGAGTCCATAGGACCTATGCCTTGTTAGTCATGGAACTGGGCTGAACTGGCCTGTAAACTGATGACAGAACTAGATGATCTTTAAGATCCCTTGCAACCTCAACCATTTGACGATTCTATGATTTCATGTTTCTTTGATTCTATGATTTGCTACATTATGTGTTTGAAAAAGGAATATTTTTTTTCTTGGCATTAACTGATATTCACTTAGCCAGGTAGAAGTTTCTGTTGGAAAGAAAAGACTCTGTCTTTTCAGATAGGAATCTGAAGTAAGGGAAGGAATGGAAGTAAAGGAAAGTGGGATGAAGCTTTGGGGAACCAAGGTAATGCAAGGTTTTCCTGGAAACCTTACTGAAACACGTGAAGATACCAGTTCTTTAAGGACTGAAAAAGCATAACTTGAGGTAAAGAATAACCCTATCCACTTAAGGCAGTGGCATGTTCTATGTTATGGGCACCTATTACGTTGAAAGGTTATCCTGTTCTTACATTTGTTTAAATAACACATCTTAAATATTGACAATCCGAAAGCCTCTTCTGTGCTTTTGGGCAGCTAGCTTTCACAAAATGATACAAGCAAACATACTTCAGAGCTTTGTATATTCAGTGTCACTCTCTCGTTTGAAAACACAAATTGATAAAAAAAAAAGTTTTCTGCATGTATGTATATTTACCTCCTTCTCTGATTTGAAGACTTCTATATATCATTGATCTCCATGAGTAGGATCAATAATACTATTACTTAGAAACTGGAGTTTAACTTCAGTTCTAAGGCTGATTATCTGTTACTCATGCTGTAGAGTCTTGGTTTTTATAAAATAGTTGTTGAGAAACAACCATTATGCATTTCAAAGAGACCAATAAAACTAATCCCACTAAAAAAATGTGCAGATTCTGTCTGGAAAACTAAGCACCTCAAATAACACAATTAATATTTTTCTTCCCTATTACTCTTAGTTGCCATACTTCCCCTTCATTACGAGAACAAAAACTACCTTAAAATGAAGTTATTTTTATTAACCTACTTCATTAGATTATCAGACTCAATATTTTTTTCATCATCGGAGTATATTAGAAAGAAGACAAGAAAAAACTACAGTTGCAATCATCAGAGGCAGTAAGTTAAAGGTCAAGCAGAAGATAATGTTGTGCTTCATGAAAATGCGTATACACTTGTCCTCAGGATTGATTTTCTGTTAAAATGAGGAAGTATGATTTGAAGTGATACATACATTGACTTTGGACCTCAGTTTATTCAATCTAAATGAGCACTGTGACCTGGACCTTTAGCATCAGGATACTGAGAGTACAAGGCTCCCGGGTCTTAGTAAGGAGGTCTGCCTATTGTAACTACTTCACATATCGAAATTATGTAGGAAGTTGTCCAGAATACAGTGTCTTTTCATCTCTAAAGTGGCAGTCTTAATAGAAAGGGTATTCCATTGTCAATATTTTGAACATGTATCTTCCTTAATGTAAAATTAATAATTTAATGTGAGCTAATTACTCTCAGCATTGAGTTACAAAAGTACTTTTCTATTGGCATGGAAACAAAAGAAAACACAAGACAAGGCAGATTGTTTATTAATATAAATTTTATCAAAAAAATTTCATAAATTTTATATCCTTGTAACTGCAAAGGTATGTGTAGTCATGTGTAGGCAATATATATTTCCTAAAATAATTTACAGCAGGTGGAAAGTGCAAAAATAAAGTTTATTTAAACACCAAATGGAAAGACCTTACAAGCAAAGATAAAAATACTTTTTCTAACTGCCACTTTTTATTTCATTCTGATAAGCCATATTAACAGGATACTCTTTACTGGTCACTACTAGGAGAATTTACAGTGAGGAAGCTAAAGGATATTAGTAAAGGATAATTTGTCATTTTATGATAATTAGAATTTATTTTATTTTTAATTTGTAGTACAGTGCTGCTTACAGTCTCCAACTAAGATGTAAATTGAATTATGAAAGGAATGTACAAAATGTACAAGTGCAAAGAAGATGCAGTCACTGCTCTAGAAAGCCTAAACAGAGAAGTCAAAGAGAAAATCTACCTACCCAGATGCTTCTTCTCGTGTTCTCTTATTGCTTCCCCTCCTTTTCTCTCCATCTGCCTTCCCCATCTTTTTTTTTTTAAACAGAAACAGGATTTATGTTGACAGTATGCCTTTTAAATACAGAAGTGCACTGAAACAGTAAATGACTTGTAACAGTGCGATCCGAAGGAAAAACGGAATTGCCACATACCATGGCACTCAGCAGGCAATGTCACAGCAGAAATACTATTTCTTCACCTACATACAGTACTTTTTTATTTGATTATATGAAAATCAGGATGCGCATACATTCAAAGATATGATAACATGCTTCATTTAGTTTAGTAGAAAAGATGATCCTTCTCCCTTATGGCTTTTCTCCTACCTGTAAGTATGGATTCACCTCTGAATTATTTCCATCATTCATGTTTAAGTGCATGTGCTCTAGAAGAAAGCAAATTTAATACCAATCTTTAATTTTAAAAAATGTAATTTTCTTTTTCTTGTTGTTATGTAGGCTACTTCAAAACACTGAGATACATCCAAAAAAAGCATCTCACTGTTAACATCTTCTTGTAACCTTATTTTTGCTTTGAGGAAATGCTGCAGTATCGAATCCTCCATTCCACTGGTGAGCTGTTAATCATAGGAATACTTCTGAACACATGACTGAGTTCTTACTAATAGGAATATAGTATTCACTATCTGATTGTGTAAAAGTAGAACTGCTGTGGATTACTAGGCATTCACGGGTGCAGAGCTGTGCATAAGTATAGTGCATATATTTTACAAAATACTTCTAACTGAAGTAGTTTTCCATTAGCATACTTTCTGTGACAGCTTAGTAACACTACAGGAGCACAGGGTCAAATTCTTCTCCCTGTTATGGAGACATAAATCAGGAGTAATTGTCATTGAACTCTGAGAAATGATTAGTGTACAGGAGAGTAAAAGATGTTTCTGTCTTACTAATTCACCCTTTGAAATGATCTTACTCATATCCCATGCAGAATGTGTACTTGTGAACCAAAACATGCAAAGGATATGACTGTTGTGGGTGATATAACAAGGATTAACACTGAGAATTATTGTCGTAATGTAGATAACAGTAAATAAATTCTCAAAATATAAGCTTAAATTATATTACATGCCTAGCTGAAATGATTAAATGTGTTTTATACTCCTATGAAAGCTGAGGAATTTAAATCAATCACTAGGAAAAGCAAATAGATCAAATGAGTGCCTTCCCACTAGCTATGCAATGCTTGACAGAAATGGAACAGCAGATAGCAGGTTTTTCCTGGTACACCTAGGGTTCTGTTGATGTAATCTCAATTTTATCCTGCACTGTACTGTTGCCTGGAGGAGCCCTACAGTCTTGAGGTAAATACGGTAACTTATACCTTTATCACTGATCATTCCTGCCAGTGTATTATCAAGTTAATGGTCTCCTTTGTCAGGTTATAGAGCAAAGATTTACCCAGATACTACCACAAAACTAAGTGGATAAACAAGTAATATTCAATGGGACAGTCTAGTCCCCCCAGTATATATTGAAAACTATTAAAATTTCATTATAACAAAATAATGGCAATGAAGAAAATTATTTCAAATTGCATATTAATGTTTCAAAACTGATTAACAGATCTACACCCACAGACTCAATCAGAAACAAAGCTTACCTTGCATTAAACTGAATTATTGCCTATTAAAATATCTGCTTCCATAAAATAGAGTTTCTTGTTAGAAAAAAATTATTAAGTATTAAAACATTTTCAGTTCCACTTGAAGGAGCAGTAAAATCACTTTACTGTAAATGAATGTATGTTCATATGGTCAAACCTATACTTCATGCTGTTTCAATAGTTTTCAAGGTTTCACTTTTCCTTTGCTTTCTTCCAAATCTTCCAGAATTTTAGCTAATGCCTTGTGAATCATACTAGCTGGATGTGTCACTGGCTTGTGTGAATGAGCACATGGTGGCATATTTGATAAATCTGAATATAACTACTTGTGGAGTCATTATAGACAGCTTTCTATTTCTTAATTAGGTTCCTTACCAAACAGCTGCTCAAGAACTCTGGATTATTGTTTTTATTCTGGTGGGCAGCAAGGATTCATTGAACTCTGAATTATAGGTATAGGTTATCTGACTAATAATGAAGATATTATTGATAAACTATTGGATCCCGCTGTCTCATATATCTTTCTTAAATTGTTTGTCAATTCAATACAAACCTTTACTAGTTGTTTCTTTCATCTACTTATTCTGAAGTTAATGTTCAGTTCTAACCAGTTCTTGTCACCAGTCCCTGATGACCTTCAGTGTTCATAAATCATTCCCTTGTTCATAATTTTTTTAATTTTAAAATGTTTTCAAAGAGTTCTTGAAGAAGTCCTGGAAGCATGATGGCCTAAATACCAAAAGAGCCACTGACCTCAATTGTAATGTTATTTATTGTTGTCTTACTGATGTGAAACAAGCAGTGGGACAACATTTTGCTGCTGTTATTATTTTATTGATAATCATGATAATGCATCAGTATAGCTTTTTTCTGTTTCTATACATTCTTCATCTGGCCTGCTGTAGAGCCATCTGGCCCTCTCTTTCACTAATTCAAAGAGTACGTGGATTAAATGTGAACTGCGTAAAGAAAGCTGTGTTTCATTTGTATATGCAAAAAAATCATAGGTAGTTTGAGTTATCTTTTTGTATGTGCTGGAAGAAGAATTAAAGTTTTAGCAGTCACACATAGAATTCTTGATGACTTTATTCACAGCTTCTTCAATATAGTAAAATTCAATCATTAAGTACCCAAAAAAATTCATAACAAATTCTTTTTAGCCAAAATTTCTTACTAATGTTTCATTCTACTTTCAGCATACTGTGCTTTAAAGTCATGTCTGGCGTAAGAAAGAAAGTATCTCATTTGAAGGTAAGAAACCAGAGCTTTCACAAAAAAAATATTGTGAAATAATGTGGAAAGAGAGAAGGAGTGAAGGAGAATGGGAAGAGACGGAAAAAAGGGAAAAAGAAGAGGAAGGGAACCTGCAAGGCAAACTAGACAGGTTCAAATTTGAAAAATAGATACCTAAACTGTACTAGCTAAATATTTGTGACAAGCGTATAAAAACATGTGTTAAGGAAAATATGTACTTCTACAACATAGCTAAGAAAACAAAGGAGTTGAAAAAATATAAATTTCATGTCTGTGCATTTAAGAACTGTGCGTAGTTAGGACACAAATTTGTTTACAGAAAGAAGGCAGTTAGTCAAGCAACAATTCTTTTATCTATTGACTAAGAAAATGATATATGTATTGCATTTAAAATTTAACCCATCTTTTCACTAAGTATTATTTGTGTTACAGGAGAAGGCAGCTACGATAACTTAGATCGCCACCTTTATGAATAACAAACATAAATAAACATTCCTATCCCTGATACATTTATAGCATCAGGAAAATCATTCTCTGCCCCAATGGGTTTAGGCTGCAAAGGAATAGGGACATCAAATAATGGAGACAAAAAAAGTATTATCCTTATTTTGCAGTCAGGAAGCCAAAGAAAAAAGATCTGCCCATTTGTCTACTTTGTGCACAGATGATACTGCCTTTGACACTAGGATTCAGGATGAAAATCTCATAGCAAATTGAAAAAGCTTTTTTTTTCTGACTCACAGCCAGCATTTGAAACAGAGCATCTATTTAGCTTATTAAGCTCCTATTGGAGCTGTTTAATAATGAGGATTTTGTAGCAGGAAAGCTCCATAAAACAGAGGAAAAAAAAACCAAACAACCCTACAGATCTTTCTTCATACACACTCTCTAGGTGCCATCAAAGAGCAGTGATTCAAACTCTGCCAGCCATGGCTGCACTTGAACTAATGACTTAGAAGTGAAAAGACTCTGCAGTCTATTACTAATCTCCGGAGTCATCTGGGCTTTCAACCCTTTTTTAAAGCTATATTTACTGGGATCAGAACAGTTGCCCTTCTTAGAATAGATTTTATGCTGCAGCCCATAGTACAGAGGTCAAGAGTCTTCCATTTATAAAAGAATAAGTCATAGTGTCTCTGCACATTCACTTTTTGACAGCAGAGCAAAAACCTGCCCATCCAAATAATGCAATATAATTAAAATTTCAACCTCCTGTATTAGGCATCTTTCTACTAGAAGTATATGTAAAGATGAGTGCCTTCCACTTATGATATGCTTTTTTTGCTACTTATTTAAATTCATATTTTTGAAAAAAAAAAATCAATTATAAAACATCTAGGTTTATTTTATCCTGTTGGCTGCTGGAGCAAAATAAACAATTGGATTTAGAGAGAGAAATTAAGATATACAAGAGAATAAAAGACTGTTCTACCATAACTCAGTGTAGTGTTCATAACAGTAATTAGTCATTTTACCTGGTTAGAGAACCTGCTTTGGCAGGGGGATTGGACTCGATGATCTCTTGAGGTCCCTTCCAATCCCTATGATTCTATGATTCTATGATTTTAGAAGGTCAGTGACAATGTATTTCACAGGACATACGGAATATACATTTCCATTTTCCTTCTTCTGAAGTTCAAAACGTTCTTACATGTTTCTAGAGTATTTGAGACTAACTCATATTCAGTCTTATGAGATTCTCCTTACATCTTTGTGTCTGTTTTGAAAGTCATGTCATTTTTTCAAGTGCATGGATGTGAGCTTGAACAGTACGCATGCACACAAGCAATCACGTATAAACCCATTTTAAAACTGAGGTGCTGAAATTCAACACAGATTGGAGTAGAGGTGAAGAGACTGCTTGCATATGTTCACATGGCTTTTCTATATTAGAAAAGCAGTGGACAAAAGGAGTTTTGCTGCACTGCTCTTCACACAGCATACAACTAATTCATATAATTATGATAACCCAGAAAGATGAATGCATTTTAGTCTCCAACAGAGAGTATGCTATCGTAATGAAAAGTTGCATGAAGAGGAAAAATAGAATTGCCATCCAGCAGTGTGAGCAATTCCCCTTGGCGTGATCATGCCTCAACATCTAGAAATATCCAATTCTTACACAGCATATAGTAGATTCTGTAGTTTTAGCTTTGTCAACAGCAGTCCTGTATCATACTAACATGCTGTCATTTTATTTGTACGGTTGTTTCCATGGTCATAACTGATATTTATCTTTACATAAGTTTGACAGACACCTAAAAAAAAACCTGCACAGTTGCTAAGTGTTATCATAGCAATTGCTCTTCTCTTCTAGTAAGTACACTAACATATTGTGTTGGAGCACTGCTCCTTTGAGGGTTGGAGAAAGTTGCTGAAAGAGCAAAGACAGGAAAAAGTTTCTTTCTCTTTGTGCTTCTCAATGTACCCAGCTTTCACAGTATCATCACACTTGTAGCCTAAGTAGCTTAAACTGCTGCTCAGATCTGATTACTTAGCCACAATCTCAGTGTGAGCATTTTTTTGGCCTTGTGAACTACCTTTTCTTTCTGCGTCTGGAGAGGTACAGCAGCATGAATGAGTCCTTTCACCTGAAAAGGTCCAGGATTCAGGTCCAGATTCTCTGAGAGAGATTATTTCTGTTCTTCACAGAGAATAATGATTAAGTAAGCGTAGAATAATTAACACAGGTTGTTTCACTTATGTCTTCTCCATAACGTATAATCACGAGTCTAAATGGAGCCTATGTTCTAACCTATGTCATTATCTTGGTAAATTAAACAAGATTTAAAGCAGTTTCAAATCCTACTCAGAGCTTCTCTGTTTCGATGAAAATGAGTAATTGATAAATAAGACCATAAATTAGGCACACAGTGAAGATGTATGCTCTGTAAAATCAACAGAAAGTGAGTTATCATGCCAACTGAATCCCTAAGTAGTTTCAAAAATGTGTTTTCTATAAATATGTACTATCAACATTTCTGTTTGTTTGTTTATTTGTTTGTTTGTTTTCCTGACTAACTTTCAACCTTGGTAGTATTTAGTCATACTTTCTTTAGACAAACATAAATTTAAATGGTAATAAAAAGATTCTTAATAATAACATAAGGTCTTGTGATCAGTATACTTACTAAACTATCCTGAAATATACTTCTGTTAAACTGGGATTCTTATACACTTTTGGTAGAAATCATTGGTTTTTGTATTGTCAACCTTTCATGAATAATCTCAAATATATGTTCCTGCTGACTTAAAAATCCTTGTTTCTCAAAACAAATTATGTGTACCACAGTACAGTAGATCCAGAAGTTGTTATAATATTAGATACAATACAATAAGGGATACACTGACCAGATAAGTAGTGTGTGCTCAAGAGGAATAAAGGAGTATTAGTGGATCTCCAACTATGATGTGTTGTAGGAAATTTAAATGCCCACAGCAAATTACTTCATGGATATTTTTAAGACTGTTCATTTGTCTTTGGTAATAATGTCCATAATAAATTAATTCCTGCTGACTTCTTTTCCCAAGTGAACCAATATTCAGTTTAATGTAAATGTTTGCAAATTATCTTAATATTGAAATGTCTCCCCTAGGACTACCTTGGACTGATTTGTACTCTTTGTTATACCTATCATGAATATATTCTGCAACACCTTCTGTAGTACAGATTTCTAATGTAACATAGTTACCAATCATTTCTTTTCTTAAAAAGAAAGTGGTTTTAAACCAAAAGAGGGAAGATAGATGTAGATTAGATGTCAAGAGGAAATTTTTCACTGAGTGATGAGGTGATAGAACAGGCTGCCCTGAAAAGACGTCATTATCAGGTTTCAGAAATAATGTTATTTAAATTATTGACAAAAGCCCTCTCCTATGTTCCCTCCCTCCCTCCCTCCCTCCCTAGCCAGGTCTCACTGAATGTCAGTGCAGACTTGTGATGTGCCAGCCATTCCTCCCAGCTTTCTATCATCAGCAAACTTGCTGAGAGCATGCTCTATCCCTTCATCCAGGTAACTGATAAAGATGTAGAACAGGACAGGATCCAGTACTGACCCATGTGGAACATCTCTTGCTACACGTCTCCAACTGGAGTCTGCCAAAGATCACAACCCTCTGAGCTTCACCAGTCAGACAGTTCTCAACCTACCTCACCGTCCACTCATCTGTCTCACAGTTCCTAAGCTTATTTATGAGGATGTTAAGGGAGATGGTGTCAAAAGCCTTGCTGAAATAAGGGTAGACATCATCCGGTATACTCTCCTCATCTATCCCTCCAGTCAAAACATCATAGAAGGCTACCAGGTTGGTCAAGTATGATTTTCCATTGGTGAATCCATGTTAACTACTCATGATAAACTTCTTTCCCTCTTGCTAGGAGATGACATCCACAATGAGCTGTTCCATCACCCTGTCAGTGATGGAGTTGAGGCCGGACTATAATTTCCCGTCTTCTCCTTCTTCTGCTTTTGGAAGACTGGAGTGACATTGGCTTTCCTCCAGTCTTCACTCCTTCCATTCTCCATGACCTTTCAAATATTGTAGAGAGGTTTGGTAATGTGTTCTGTCAGCTCCCTCAGTGCTTGTGGGTGCATTGTGTCCATGTGTCCATGGATTTGTATGCACTGAGTTTGCCTAGTTGATCTCTGATCAGTATTTCTGACTAATGGGAATTCTTCCTTACCTCCAGGGTCTGAGATTCCAGAGGATCCATCTAACAGTAAAGGCTGAAACCAAGAAAGCATTCAGTAACTCTGCTTTCTCAGTGCCCTTTGTTACCACAGCACTCACCAGCAGGTCCACTTTTTTCCTAGTCTTCCTTTTGCTATTGAGTTACGTAAAAAAAGCTCCTGGCCTCCCTAACCAGATTTAATTCTAAATGAGCCATAGCTTTCCTCATTTCATCCCTAAATGTTCTCTGTAATTGACATTAAGAGATTCTAAAACCTGAGTTTAACAGGACTCTAACTTACGTTGTACAAGTAAATCATAAAAATTGAGAAAAAAAAAAAAATACACACACAAAAAAACACAAGGCTTTCTTCCTGTTAGTATTGTTGTAAAAGCCATATAAACCTATAAAGAAGATGAAGTACCTGAAATTTTGGTCTGAAATTGGAATTTCAAGAATGTATAACACAACACAACAGGATTTGAACAAGTATCTGAGAACGATTCTGATCTGAGTACTATATGTTCTATATACTGCCTTTTAAATCAACAATTTGTAATATACTTTTGTAATACAGTATATTAGATACATCTGAGATGAAAATATGTTTCCCTTTTTCTGTGGATATGTGATTCCTAAAAGGTTTTATGTACTCTATGACTTTCACATAATTCATTTTGACTAGCTACATTTTTTTTTTATATCTGAACATGTCACACAGATTTATCAGTTATGCCAATCAACATTTACTATATTTTCCTATCTGTTGCACTAAATAGCATTCTTAATATCAAATAGGAATTTATGTCGTTGCCTTTTGAGATCACTGTTTCCTGTTCTTCAGCATCCTTTCATACACTTGAAGACATCTGCTTCCCTATTTTTCCTTTTTTAGACAAAAACATCAGAGCTCACAGGTCATATGTTCTTTACACTGCTTTTCACTGGGTGATTTCCAGCAACGTCCTTGAGTACAGTTAGATCTGGAAAAAATGCATAAGTTAATGCTTTATTGAAGCTCATAACAAGAGTCTTTCACAAGATACTGACGCTCTTTCAATCTCTGAAGTCTCTGTTCTCAATAGAATCATATAATGGAAAAGATCTTTAAGATCAACAAGTACAGAAATCACTTAGCACTACCAAATCTACTATTTCTTTAAGCTCTGCATTCTCACATCTCTTAAATACCTCCAGGGATAGCAATTTTACCACTTTCCTCCAACACTTGTTCCGATACCTAAATACTATTTCCATGAATAAATTCTTCCTGTCTTCTACTCTAAACTTCTCTCAAGACAACTTGTGACATTTTACTGGCATCCTATCACTTGTCACCTGAGAAAAGAACCAATGCCCACTTCACTACCACCTCCTTTCATGTGGTTGTAGAGAAATGAGGTCTTCCTTCAGCCTCCTTTTCATAAGTCTTATAGAACACCTGCTCCCTCAGAGGGTCATACTGTGTCCTGGTTTCCAGTATGTTAAACAGATTTTGCTTTTCTTCTACACACACTTGATCAACTCAATATCCTTCTTTCAGTGAGGACCCCAAAACTAAACACAATATTTAAGGTGCAGTCTCATCTGTGCTGAGTATAGAGGCACAGTTGCTTTCTTAGTCCTGGTGGCTGGGCCAGTTCTGATGCAGACCAGGATGTCATTGGCCTTCTGGGCATACTGTTGGCTCCTTTACAGCCAGCCATCGATAAAGACCCCCAGATCTTTTTATACTGAAGAGTGTTCCAGCCTATACTGCTGCTTGGAGTTGTTGTGACCCAAGTGTAGCACATGACATGTGTAGATTTGTTGAATGCCATACAACCAGACACAGACCATTGATCTAACCTATCAAAATCCTTCTGCAAAGCCTTCCTACCTTCAAACAGTTCAACAGTTCTGTCCAGCTCAGTGTCACCTGTGGAATTCCTGAAGGTGCACTCAATTTTCTCATCAACCCACATATAGATTTGTACATGTTCAAGTGGTGTAGTAGGTTACCTTTGGGTTATAAATGCTTAATTCTACTCCTTATCTTTCTTTCAACTCAGTGGATGTGTAGCCCAAGAACTATCATTCTTACTAATAAAAACTGAGGAAAAAAAGGAATTGAGTACTTTGGCCTTTCCTATTTGTTGTCATTGCTGTTGTTGTTTCTGCTAACATATTATCAATCTACATTTTGTTTAAATTCAGTGACACATTATACCTTCTGGAATTAATGGGACAAAATGCGTAAGTAAGACTCCATTCAAAAATGTCTAAACAATATCAAAACCAAGCACTTAAAATTGTAGATCAACATTTCCTATATATCCATTGGTGTTACCCTAGGCTAAACATAAACGTGTAAGTTGCTTTGAAAAGTAATGCCTATTATTTATTTCCACAGAAACTACAAAAGATACAAACAGCACGATAATACTATTTTTACAGCACATTCTCTACTACAAAATGCTATATTTCAACTTAGTCAACACCTTTAGCCCTACATTATTGCTATTTGTGAACAAGAGGCTGCATGCCATGATTGCAAAAATTTGTGTCGCTCTTCGAAATGCAGCATATCCTTCACATCACGGTTGCCATTGCTGAAACATACCACCCACCATCTACTGTGCCCATATACACTATTTGGTCTCCATAAATATGCAGCAAGTGTTGATGAATGTCATTGGGTGCAGTTTTTTCTGCATGGAGAAATTCAGTGACACACTTTTGCATTACATGAATGTCAGATGCCATTTTGTCAGACTGTACTTCTGTTGTCATCTGTCACAGAGCAACTGAATGTAACAGAATATTGGTGGGAAGGTTCAGCCTCCACTATCATACCACTAACATCTACCTGTGACATCAAGGAAATACTGAATATTGAAATAGAAGGTATTACTTTCAGTGCATACTTTCTACTATTTATGTTGTTGTGAGGTAGTGTGCATTGAATCAAACACTGGGTCTATGTATGAAACAATGACACTGCAGTAAATTTAAAAGATTTAAATGTCATTTAATTTTTTCATCTGAGTGTATTGTAGTGAAAGAATACAAAGTTTGCTAAATTAGTAAGATAAGAAAGAAGTTGATCTAGCATAGTGAAACTGAAAACTATTTATTTACTTATTACTTATTTTGGAAACTATCACCCCTAGATCTCAATTTCATTCAGAAAAATAATCTGTAATGTTACTGGTCTTAAACAAATTCTATATGTTCATAAGAGAGATGCAACTATGTTGTAGCAATGGCTCCCAGCTACGGAACAGACAATTGTTTCATTTGAACAATCAGATTGAGTTTCTTCAAATCAGTTTACTTTACGCCAGAGAACTATTCACTTGTATGACAGCACTGAATGACTCTAGGCAACTGACTAATTTTTAAAATCTTCACATAATTCATTTAATCTTACAGTAATATTTGATGGAAATGGAACACCATGAGATGAAGGTCTCTATCTAGCAATATTCACTGCTTATTTTCTCCTAAATTCTAGCTTTTTTCCCCTTGTTTTAAAAATGCTATAAAGATAGTTAATCATTCAATTTCACTACAAAGTCAGCATTGTCTACTCAGTTAATGCTGAGTGAAAATCTTTAGTTTCTACAGTTTACATGTTAACTGCTTGCAGCATCCTCCTTTATACAAATTACCAATAGGAAGCTTAGGGGAAAAAAAAAAAAAAAAAAAAGAAAGGAGGAGAAAAAAAGAAAGGGATAGAAGAATATTTTCATATTATTATAAATGTTACTGTAAGAGATTTTGGCTATGGTACCAGCGGAAACAACCATTGCTGGAAATGAAAGTGCTACCTATGCTTTCATCCTGCAACCAAGCAAAGGAGAGAACAAAGAACTATACCTAGAAATGGTACTTTGCAACTGAAGTACAGAAACATAAAGTCACATAAAATAATCTGAAATTTGGAGTCTATATTAGGCATTTATTAAACATTGAAGGAAAAACTCAGGCGTGCACAGTCCGAATACGACCAAAGAAGAGAGGAAAAAAACCCAAAACTAAACTACAACTAAAAGAAAAGGATTGAGTCATGCTAATATAAACACAAAGTTATGTGTTTTTTTTTTTTTTATTAAATGCATATAAGGACGTACGTACTAAAT
>VXAB01001615.1:0-28268 GCA_013399175.1 Odontophorus gujanensis
CCTGCCCGTAAACCATTAACACTATCAAATGGAACTTGTGATTATCACAAAAAGTAGATTTTGATTTTACATCATTTTATATTAACTTTATATAGGAAAAACCCAAGTTTACTATTGTTACAGTGATGCTATTAAGATTTGTCTGTTGAAATCAAGGAAGACAGACTACAAATTTTCTTATTTTCTCAAGATCATCTTTCAGAATTTTCCTAGTAAAAGCTGGGGAAGTCCATTGAACAGGATTTTCATCCTAATATATGTGTCAACAAGAAAGGATGACTCAACTTTTGCCTTAAAATGATTCCCAGTTCTCCTAAGAAGACAAAGAAATCAGGCACTTTTGAATTGGTTGTCATATTGACTTTATTATCACTTCCTGGGCCATACTGTGGGCTGAAGAATTGAGCTACACAGCTTTGATTCTCACCAACTCAGCCAATTCAATATTTTCAGTGATTCTGGAACAATAATGAATGAGCCCCCAAGTAAACTGGAGTGTTCTAGTTCTCCTAGGAATATTCTTCTGCTCAGAACTATTACAGTATGCTGTGCAAAGCTTTTTCCTTTCTTATACCATCTGGGGATTCCCAAATGCTAAGTATATTGGCAGCTGCCTACATACAGCAAGTGTAAAACCGTTCTATACCAATGTAGCAGGGGAAAAAAAAAAAAAAAAAAAAAAAAAGACATTTAAGTAAACCCATGAATTTTTATGGCTTCCTGTTTGCTTGCTCTTACAAATATTGAATGAAAACTTCAACTCAGGCTGTGCTTTGGAGAAACAAAATGTCCTGGGTCTTATATAGGCTTCCTATTTGTTTCTGATACTCTGTATTGTAGTTTTTCAGTCAGATTATCTGACCACTTTGCAATAAAAAGTGGCCCATGTGTGCTGGCCCTGTTTATATGAAGATTAGTTTGGAAAAGGATCTTTTTCTCTTTGGCTGGGTACAAATGGTTAAACTGTATTTACATGTGACATAAAGGGGATGCAAAAGGGAGCTTTAATACCCTAAGTTACAAATATCCATTCTCAGTCACAATCTGAAGAAGTAACTCTGAATTAGAGCAGCCCTAGTACTGCTCTAGGTTATGTCCAGGCCAGTTGTATGCTGTAAACAACAGGCACTGCATCAAGGAAATAGTTCACATTATGAGGTCATTAATTTCTTTTGCAACCATTGGATTTAGGCTGAAGAAAGAATCTGAGTTAGGGAATTCCATGTTCTGGGGCAGCTGTGGGTAGGTACAGCACTTTATACTCATTATCTATTAAGTCTTTAATGTAAAAAAGTAAACTTTCTTACTGAATTGCTGCAGTGTCAGTAGATTGGATTTCCTCTGATACCTCTGATTTCTGAGTCAGATAGCTTGCTCTCATTTTGTTAGTTTTAAAAATGAGGAAGTATTGCTTTTAATTTCCAGACAGTAATCAGCTTCTAACCATATCCACCATTCTATGAAAATCTGCCAAGACACTTCTGGGTCAAGTGCTTATGAAGACATAAAATTTAGCTGATGAGTTCTCCAGCAGTGATCATGCTGACCTGTCTCTGACCAGTATGTTCATCTGAACCTTACATACATTTTTTTAATACCTATTAAACTGATTATTTTTTTACTTCTGATGTATTTTAATTCTCTCTTTCTCCTTTTCTCTCTCTTTTACTTCAAATCTGGAACATCTGCTCTCATGTTCCTTGTCTTTTCAAATTGTCATCTGTGGCATGAGTGTAACAGCAAACTTGTTGCTGGCAAAATGAAAACCTCAAAACCCTGGAATTTACACAGCTGTGCATTGCACTTAGAAAAGAATGACTTTGACGTTTGTAGTTTAGGCTAACTAAAGCTTTTTAAATGGTATGTGAATCTTTTATAAATGTAGCCTTACATTTCCTCTTTGGAAATAAAATATTCATTGCAATTCTCCTCCATATTAAATTCTCTTGAGTAGCCCTTCATGTTTTCAAGTTGTACTTAAATTATACTACTTTGAAATTAGTAATACTTTTATTTCCCAGTGGTAACAGTTTCTAGATATTCAATAACCTTAAGAGGAAATGATTGTAGGAAAATTACATAAGCACATACCCTTGATAGCTTAAAATGATTGGGATAATTAGAAAGGGAAGAAAGGCTATATAAGAAGCCTGAAAAGAATTGCTAATATGATAGAGGTTTTTCTACATAAATGATTTTAATCTTATTCAGAGGTTTCTTTAAAAGTTGTGATAATTAAGAGACTAATATATTCGTAGTGAGTTTTGTGTTCATTTTTCTTCTGTTGAAGAATATACAACTGATAATGAAGCAAATAAAAGCTGACTACTACCATATTTGTCTTCGTAGCTCTCTTTTTATGTACCACAATTTTTCAATCTAGATGAACCATGAGTTGGTTCTTTTGACATTTACATGTTTACAAGTTAGCAGTACATAACAGTTAAGTCTGCTGAAATCAGAAAATTTTGCCTTCAATATGTCTTTAAAATAACTTCCAACAGCAGTGTTTGCACTGTATTTATGCCTCTATTTGTGCTAATGCTTTGATAAGTGAATCCAATTTCTGTTAAGTTTACCAGAACAATGATTTGCAAGCAATAATTACAAAATATTTTAAATGGAAAGTTTATTCTTCATAACAGTAAATATCCGCACTTGATTATGATTAATAAACTCACTCAGGAATGGAGCAGAATCATAACATGTGATCTATGTGCTGAGTCACCTCAAATTTGATTATTATTATTATGGTGAATATTGGTATATTTATATAAAGTTCTGACTCAGGTCTATTTAAAAAACAAAGTGAATCATTTCTAATGAAGGTTGAGGAACTCATCCTGTATGTTTGAATTTGTTGGTGTGATTACTGCAGTTTACTTCCTGAATGAAAGAACTTTTCTTAGAAAAAACATATTTTTCAGATTAGGGACAGATTAGGGACTGAGAGAGCCAAGAATCTGTAATGAGAAATATTTTCCTACTCATGATTTTATGAATGCATAGAGAGCATTGCCCTAGAATCATAGGATGATTCAGGTGGAAAGAGACCTAGGAGGTCTCTTGTCCAACCTCCTTTTCAAAGTGAGGCCAGCCCATAGATCAAATCATGTTATTCCAAGGGTTTGTATAGTCTTCCAGCATAGTCTCTTAGGTGTATATTTCACTGCTTAATTAGTAAATCTTTCTTCTTTTTTTTGTGACTGCCTGGAGAAGAAGAGTCACTGCTCTTCCCCCAGTGACTCCATTCCTGAAAGTACAGCCCACAGATCTGCTGAGCCTATATGCAGCCATGAAGTACTTCTAGATCATGTTCATTGTATGCCCACAACCCCAGAGCTGCAAAAAATTAGTCAAACTAAGGTGTAGATCATTAGCATTTGTCCTCCTTGTATTTTATGTTGGCTTATTCCTCCAGCCTGACTAGGTCCCTCTGGATGGCAATTCTTCCCTACAGAATGCCAATTTTGTGTCACCTCCTAACCTGATCAGCAAGCAGCACACTGTCACCTCCTCCAGGTCATTGGTAAGGATGTTAAACAGGACCACTCAATCACATAACTGTTGAAATTGAAATGAGTCTCTGGATATTATCTGGCCCAATTCCCCCCTGTAGGTGGACCTAGAACATGTATAGGACCATGTTCAGTCAGCTTTTGAAAATTTCCAGTGAGGGAGGCTCCTTAATTTCTCCGGGCGACCTTTGCCAGTGCTCCATCACTCATATAGAAAAGAAATGCGTCCTGACACTGAGAGGAAACCTCTTGTGTTCCAGTTGTTTTCTATTGCTTCCTGTTTTGTCACTGCACAACACTGAGGAGTCTTGCTCCATCCTCTTTCCACTCACTCTTTTGGTATTTATAGACATTAATAAGACTCCTCCTAAACCTCCTCCAGATTGAACAGTCCCAGCTCTCCCAGCCTCTCCACTTAGGAGAGGTGCCCTTGACCAACTCAGAAGCCCTCTGCTGGACTATTTCTAGTATGTCCAGAGAAAAAATAAATTCTATTTCTAAATTAGGAATAAATCTGTTGAAATAGTATTGAAATGCAGGTCATCATTTGGTATAAACTGACACTTGTGCTAGCTGAAGCATGTATTCAAAATATTTGTCAATCCATTGTTAACTACAAACGTTAATAGGATATCGGTGCATGCACCATTCCCTTTTAGTCTGCTTTAATTAAACACATACATGTTTAAGATCTCATAAGCTCTCAGCAATTAGAAGTTGGGTTGCATTAATCTCTGCTGT
This sequence comes from Odontophorus gujanensis, assembly GCA_013399175.1. NCBI lineage: Eukaryota > Metazoa > Chordata > Aves > Galliformes > Odontophoridae > Odontophorus > Odontophorus gujanensis. The sequence goes on from VXAB01001615.1 coordinate 4,260, forward strand.
AACTGAATTAAAATACATATCACAAACCAGAATGATTACATAGACACTAATGGATTTAGGCTAGCAGTGAATTTGATACATGTTTTTCCCTTACTTCATTTTATTGCTTTAGATATAATCCATCATCCCTTATCAATGTTTTTGTGTGCTACATATGGAAGACTTGCTGTGCACAAATGCATATACGTGCAAAGACATATATGAATAGAGTCACTTCAAATGTTAAAGGAAGATCTTCCCAGAGTCGAACTCTATTATGAAGCTTACTTCAGCTGGAGTTCATCATTACCTCAGATGAAGTTACTATGCATACAAGACCACACAAAAATATACATGATGGTTTGGGGTTGTGACCTCTGGAGAGATATTATTATCATTTCTTTCTGAAGTGTACTCCACTATACCTCAGGATTGATGGATTTAGATATTTTATTAGATGGCATTTTATTCTGAGACTTGTTCTCATACTCAGGCTTTTGCATGCATCAATAAATTATGCTACCTTGAATTTTTTGGGTAGAGACTATAAACTCCTTCTCTTCTTCCTCCCTCTTATAATTAGGAGTCTTTCATTGTTTTATTTTTCTTCCTCAAAGTGCAAAATCTTGTGCTTTGTAGTTTTATTGATAGATTTACTGAACTGAGGGATGTCCTTGGTGATCAAAGTAATGCTACAAGTTTTTTGTACTTTACTGTATAGTTTGAAAAATATAGCACAGCATATGCTCTAGACCCAGTATGAGATGCTTAGGTTATCTACTGATACTTCTGAGAAACCAAATAAAGTAAAAATGAAGGGGATGTTTACTTCTGCAGGCTAAATATTTTTTATTCATTGCTTTTGAAATTGAGACATTTCTCACCACTTGTGATTTTTTTTTTCCTACTTAGTTATATTCCTCCTTCACATTGGGGGATTATACTGACAATAAATTTTACCTCCCCACTTCATGAACATGAGTAAGAATTCTCAAGAAAAGGACTTTAAAACCAGGCTGATATTCAGCTTAGTCAGTATGGTCCTGTTCCTAACACGTACAAAATCTTGCTAGCCAGAATGGTACTTGAGAGACAGGATTTGAAGAAAGACTGCCAGTCATAATTTTTTCTCTGTTCCTCAGCAATAAAATAACATTGTTCAAAAAGTTCATTCAAAACCTGTGCTTTTCTAAGTCTATTGTGGTGGGTGGAATTACCCAGCTGAATTGATGTGGCAGGATATTAGGAAGGATAAAATGTTTTCTAAAGGATTAAACTGTAGTAGGAATTTAATACTAATTTTTAGGAGATGACATAACTACTATTTTTTCTGTATTGCGCTGCTACTTGGGCTTCTAACAGATGGACAGTAATTTGACCTCCAATTGATTTTGAGCTCATTGAAGATTTGTGGCAGACCTCACAGTAGTTTTTTGTTGTACTTTGTTTAAGGTTCTCCTCATATCTGCATAGTCAATAGCAGGATAAGAATAACTGCTGTGATCCACAGAGAAAGAGGAGTGTCAACGGTTTAGGGCACGTTCGGCCCGGTTCCATGACGATTGGTGCGGGGGACCCACGGACCCACGCCCCAGGAAAGGGAAAGGGGGAAAGGGAAAAGGGAAAAGGGAGATGGGCCTAGAAACAAAACAGCGGCAACGATCTGAGGAGGAAAGCTAATTTACTAAATAGATATTGGAAAGCAAAATAACACAATATAATGCAATATAATTGGAATTAAAGCTAATAAATCAAATAAAATGAGCAAGAGAGAGTGTCCGATAAACCGAAGGCCTTACGCTAACGCTGAAGGCGAGACGGCAGCGAGCACCCACTGCTGAGTCGATCCCAAAGGAAAGAGCGTCCCGTGACCGCAGACAGTATTTATCTTCCCCTCTGAGCGTAAATACGTAAGAACGCAAAGCATCGCAAAGTCCTCTGGGGAATGTAGTTCTTCTTCTCTTCTGAGACAGGTATACCTGGAACTATCGATGATCCATGGAGCTGGAACCTTAACTCTTTAACTCTAAATGCACTGCATGATGTTATGCTGTGGAATACCAGTACCAAAAATCATAAAACCATGACAGGAGCTAGTAAAGAAGTTCTAATGAAGTAGCTTTATTTTCCCAGCATTCATGAGAGCTAAATTCTTCAGAAGAAGGAAAGATTTACATAATATATTTGACTAGCTTTCTGTAAACCATCACAGAAAAATAATTGTTTCTCAGGATGGTCTAAAATAACCAGTCTCTCTGGCTTGTCCCCAGTGTTATCTGGAAAGAATTTCTTCCTCAGGAAAGATGTCCAAGTATGGTTTATGGACCAGTCTGGCTATTCAGAGAAATATCTGTACTCCTCAGTAATACAGAAAAGGACCTGTCTTCTCTATCCAAATACACCTTAGCTCTGTTACACTCTGTCCAAAACTCTTTATGGCTTCCTCAGATGGAGATGTGAAAACACTCAGCATTGATCAAGCAATCCTCCAAGGTCAGTGACATCAAACTAAGCCCCTAACAGAGGAGCTCCTGAAAAAAACACATCTTTTTAACTATTACAGTAGTCTGGACTACAACATCAGGAACTGTAGGCCGCTATCAATTTATATCAGTTTAGAATTTGTATTCTAATAGCATTCAAAATGTGTCCAGCTGTATAATATCTCCATGAAGTAAAGACGAAAGACTTCTTTCCCATTTTGGGCATTGGCTTAGTACCATAAGAATTTCCCACTAAGCCCTCGGCTCAAAACATTATCTTCTGCTGCATCAGTAGAAAATATACTATGAATAAAAAGCCTGTCTTAGGTTGAAGAACTGTATTATGAACTGCAATTGTTTTCAAATTATTTTTATAATCTCACAGTGTGGTTAGGCTTCATTGTTTATGAGTTTTAATGAATGAAGATCTGGCAATAAAATTCCATCATTACATTAAAGAGAAAACATCTTCCCCCACAGCCTTTTAAGACTACTGTTGTGAAAGTCTTTCTTCTTGCATTAAAGTAAATAGAGGAAAAGCCTGCAAAAGTATGTGGCTAGAGAAACAAAGAAGTGATATATTGTGTTAATTCATGCTGATTTAATTAATTTTTAATGTGCATTTTGTAGAACAATGCTCCATGCAAAAATCCAAACTGGAAACCTACTGTTTGAGAAAGATAGTAATAAATGTGATTATTTAATTAGGCTTGTATTTAAATTAAAAATTGACCATGAGGAAATACAGTTTCCTTCTCACATTGTCACCTGTAAGAAAAATGAACTGTGCCACTGTTACAGATTACTTGTCTAGAAAAATTAAGCAGATGATAATGGGAAGCTGGTGTTTGGAAATTTCACCAAAATAAACTGTAGGACGATAGTTATTTGAAGGCCAAGCAAATACCCAGAGAAGTAGAGAGATTGAGCTTTGATGAAGAGAAGAACACGAAGGCACTTGTACCTCAGCACAACTATCCCATTGCTATTTAACTGCATAGACTGAACACATTCCACCCCTCTTTGAAGATGCAGAAAACATCACAAATTCTCTTCCTGTGCACACACTGCTTTGGATGCTTTGAACTGAACCAACCTGCCCTAAAAAACTAATGAGAAAATAATTACTAGAGTAATTAAACCTGCTTTTAACCTTATGAATTGTATACAGCTTCTTATTTACTCAGAGTTTACATTAATACCAAGGCAGGATGTTTCATTATACATATAGCAAAATGATTTCTAATTATCATAATTAGGTGATTGAAGCTTATGTGTATTGAGACATTAAATTGTAGAAAGGAAGAACTAGTTATTAAGAAAAACAAACAAACAAATATTTTACACTATTTCACATTACTTTTAACAAAGGTAAACCAAAGCACATTCTTACCATCTCTGAACCTCTCCTTTTCTGACATAGTTTGCAACTTTACCACTATTTCTAAGTGAGATTTTTATAATTGGATTCATCTTCCCTTTTTCCTTAGATTTGTCACCCATCAGCTCATCTGTATGAGTTCTTGCTCATGTGGAACATTATCTGAAATATATATAGGACCTTATTTTTTAAGATGCTTCTTTGTACTCCAGAAATATCCACTATCCATATAGAGAAACAGTTACTTTCTGCTTCTCCCTGCTCCTTATTCTTTTCTTTCTCCATTGGAGAAAGTCACGCTGGAAGTGTCTCTGTTCTCTGTAGGGTACATCCTTATGCTCTGGCCTTGTTGTTCCTTTTCTCCAGGCATTTACTACCATTTCTGAAATATATTTTCACTGAGCTACCACAAGCTTCTCTGACTGGTTCAGAGGAACCACAGATGCTGCTGACAGACTTACAAAAAAGGCATGACAATGGTTGATTGTCTGACTGATGCTTCATCATAAACAAAATATAACTTAGGGGGCACACCTTGCCAGAATGTTAGCATTGGCTGGTTTGGTAACTAACAAGTTCCTATGTACAGTTCTAATCTTAAGCACTGGCCCTATAGTCCATGAAGAGTTGAGCTTGATCAGAAGAGTTGGGTTAATGAAGGTGGAGAAACAAGAAGCTCTGCAGAGTACAAGAGCTGGCTAGGCTGTACCAGCGGTAGGATGGCTTTTGCTCCCCTCTAGTTTTAAACAAAGTCTGGCAACATTAAATATGCTACTGATCCAAAGATTGAAAAACTATATGCTTATGTTATTGATATCTGAAGTGTTACAGACAGGAGAAACTGGTGCAACCAGTCTCATTAGGATGTGTATGTACATATTTATGCAAATGATTTGCATTTTTGTAGCAGTCATGCTGTCAAAACCAACTTACAAGCAGGTACTCATTAGTGCCCAGCAGTCACAAAGAATCTTCCATTGGCCAAAACAAATTGCAGTGCAAAATCTGAGTAAAAGGCCAAGATACGTTTTTTCCAACAAGCAGAGAGACAGTCTCCAAAGAATAATGAAATAATTAACAATGTTAGCTATTTCAGACCATAAGGATTCAATCAAGCTTCAAAGATCCAATGAATCATTGTAGCTCCCTGGATAATTAACTTCAGAGCAGGTAACTTTAAATAAATGAATTTCATGAAAATGATGAGAAGGAAACAACACGCAGGTTATTCTTTTTTTTCCCACCTTTGTTTCATTCACCCATCTCAGCCACTCCATCATCTGGTGGAGCTGAGTTCTCAGCCTAAGCCAGTGCATGGAGCAGCAAAGTGTCTGTGAAGTGAGATTTCCATGAGCCAAGTGAGACGGGATATATCCATCTGCATGGACATGATGGAGAGTAGAACTGGTCTCCGCTATCTCTTCTCTTTTTCCAAAGGTGCATTATATTCTAACAGATAAAAAGGAAACTACTGCGAGCTAGATATCTTCCTGTACCAAGCAGTCCTGTGTGGCACAAAGAAAAATACTACTAAATTAAAGGATCATTGTGTCTACAAGATTTTCCTTACAATGGCTTATTTATAAGGTTTATTAAAAAATATTGAGTAAAAAGTTAATTCCATCAAAATACATATTTTTAAGTAGCTGATAATGAAATCTCCATTTAGAAATTTTATTATTCTTCTGTTATGCTTTTGATTGAGGGATTATCTACCTAAAACTTCTCCTTCAAAAGAAGTAAAATATCCTGTACTTTGTGGAATCAACGCATAATGATATAATGTTAATAATAATGCTAATTCCAATGCTGATGCTAATAATAGTAATAAATGTGACTTGTTTATAAATGAAGAGCAAAACAGGGCAGGTCCTGACAGCAATGGAACTCAAGGGAACAGTATGAAGGTGTGTCAGGAAAGGGTCAGGTTGAATCAGAGGGTGATTGGGCGTGGAACAGCCTCCTCAGGGCAGTGGTCACAGCCCCAGTCCTGCTGGTGTTCAAGAAGGATCTGGACAATGCTCTCAGTCATAAGATTTAACTTTTGGTATCCTGTGTGGAGCCAGGAGTTGGATTCAATGATCCTTGTGGGTCTTTTCCAACTCAGGATCTGTATGTGTATCAATTTCTGCACAGACTAACTAAAGTTTCTCATTTATAACAGTTTTCAACATAATGGAAGTCTTTGGACAAATATTAAAGAGGAAGACTGTGGAAGTAAAAAGAAAAAACTAAGAATATTGATCTAAATCATTTATTAAAATGAGGGAAATCACGATTAAGGTTCAACAGTAGAGGGAACCTCCTGCTTTGGAACAGTGCTTTGGTGTCACAAAAACACCAAAATGTTTGTCTTCCCTCCTCATACACAAGGTACAGTTTATGAGAAGCTTTGATGATGAGGGTATTTCCCTGCTTTGGCTACAAGAGCTCCCTTTGTACCTGGCAGCATGGGATAAAGAGTGGAGAATTACTACCACTAGTGAAGGTATAAAAGCATCTTAAACCCACCTTTGCAATTCCTTTCTCAGCTACTAAATACTGATTTATACATTAGGAAAAAAAAAAAAATTGTTTCACAGATTTGCTGGAATAAATGCATAATTTATTCTGTGGTAGTTTGTTTTTTCTCACTTTTTTTTTTTTTTCAATGACCATTTCTAAGCATTTTAGAAGTAAATGTGTCTACAAGTCCTTACCTGTAGGATTTTTTAAGGAAATTTTTTTAAAAGGAATTTTTAAGGAAATGTTTCATTAAGTTTAAATTTAAATTGAAGTCTATCACCAGCAACAAGGCATTCTGAACATGTTTTTGATGGTAAAATCATCACTGGAATTACGTGACTAGAATTATAAGTACAAGATATTTACCATTGACAACTGATAGATTATACACATATGAATAATTATTTTCAAGAGCTACCCAGGAAATAAGCTTGAACAGTGAACAAATCAGCTTATTTGTCTATGTCATGTATTACTGAGGCGAGAGGACTTCATTCCAACTGGTTGTAGTTTTATAGTCACTTCATCCTTTCTCTGAGCATGAGCTTAATGAGTGCAAAATAGTAAAGAATGAGATAAAAGACCTATTCTCTGCTGCCAGGCATCAGACTTTACAAGTGGCACCAGCTTTGGGAACACCACATGCCTGTCTAAATAACTGACAACTACAAGGCAGTGAGAGCAAAAGTCGTTCCCATCCAGACTATATTTAAAACTGCTAACATGAGCAGGCTTCATATTTCAGGAAAATTGTCTGAGATTCATTTTAAAAGCCCTGCTGTGTATTTCCAAATTCAGCCATCAACTACAGTATATTTATAAATGAGAGATTTACTGAGCCAGTTACTGCACTAGCTGTGTAGAGGGTTACACTGTACTGATGAAAACAAAACATCCCATGTAATATTATATCAAAGCTAACTTAGAGACTATCTGCTCTCAGCTGGAAGCTGTATGCATTTAAAATAATTAGTTTCATTTATGATCTGAGGTTTGCTTGGACACTTATCAATACCTAGGTTAACTCTAGATCTGATGTTAAGTTCTTACTAAAGTACAGTTAGAAGGAAGAAGACTACTATCCATATTACCTACGTGGTTGTGTGCCGAATTGCTAAGTGGGCACCACACTCAAGGTCAAATTTTTCACTGCATGACTATGCCATGCTTCTGCCAAAGTCAGTGAGAGCTGGATACCTACATTTCAAGGCAGAGAATTTCACAAAGGAACACAAATGTATCTCTGAGAACTCTTTCTAGGTTTGCATTCATATTGTTTGTTTTCATTATAAGCCTGGAAAGCCACAGGATATTGAGAAAAAATAGGTAATGGGTGAAGTCCTGGTTCCACTAAAGTCACTGGGAAAATTCTTATTGACTATTTCTGGGTACAGTATGGCTTCTTCCATGTACAGCATGGCTCCTCATGCATCCTTTCCTTGTGACAACCAAATAAAATGTGTTTGGCTTACAAATAAAAACTGGTTTTTTGTTTTTTTTTTGTTAAGTTACCATCTCTTTCAGTTCACCGTGGTAGCTGAAATAAAGGCTATGCTCTTCTCTGCATCTTCTATTATTACCTATCATAAAGAATCCACAATCAGGGTTTAGCTGGCAATTTCTTTGCTGATACATGAAGCAGATGAAAATCCAGATTGTTCTTCCAAAATTGTTATAGCTGTACATTGCAGATATAATAGGTTTTTTTTGTGTGTGTGTATGTGGTCTGTTGGAATAATAAGAAGATATGTAACTCTGTCCACACTGCCAGATCAGAAGTCCAAAGAAATCAGTGGGATGTGCTCCCACCTAGTAGAAAACAAATCTACTACATAATACTGCTATCATTTAATTTCTACAGTCCTGTAGATGTTTTTACTGCAGCAGCTACTGATGTACCTGATCTCTGTGGAAGTTTTTCAACTGACTTCAGAGACAGCAGGACTAATTCTGCAATACTTGAGGCAGTACCTGCAGACATATACAGATAGTTTAAAACATTTATTTTCAAACAAATGATACTTTGAAGCACACAGAATAAAAGAGAAATATTTACAGGCATGAGCATTTCTTCAGTACCGCTGTTAGCTGAGATACTTTGTCAGCTGAAGAGTGAGAAATAGCGAGACAAATAGGAAACAACATTCTGAGTACAAAGAGAAGCTATTTTTCTTTCGCAGATTGACCAGTGGAGCAGGAAATACCTTGCTCCTGACTTCTCAGGAGTTTAATCTAGTCAATCTCTTTATACATGGAAAACATATTTTCAAGTTGTATGCAGTGCAGATAAACTCTTTTACCTGTAAGTTTATATCTGTAGGTAGTGAAGATGGCAACTTATAGAGAGGGTCAGAAAAGTGATTGCTCTTTTTATGAGAAACACTTCCAAATTGATTTCTGTCCTGTTGGAACAACCAAGTTCAAATGTCTCCACTTTCCTTTGGATGTCATCATCAAGTTAATAGTTATTATTATATGTAGAATAATTTAATGTCAATACACAAAAAAATGGAAAACAAAATGAATAAGAGGATATACAGCAAGTCTTTCACATTATTAATTAAAAATGTTGTTGAAATAATTTCCATATAATTTATATTTTCTTGAAAGAGCTGCTCTCTTTAAATTGTTTGACCCAATCTGTTTATAGATATTTTTTATTTTGCTCATTCTTTCTTTCTTTATGTATTACTTCTCAAATAATTTCAAATTGCGATTCATGAATATATGGCAACACAAGGGATTGAAGCCAGTGACATCTATTAAAATAGCCTGTGTCAGAGATTATGCTTTATTTACCTTATCCTGAGGCATTATCCAAGATCTCTGAATTAATTTAATTTGAAGAAATGCTGTTCTGAAGTTAAATACATTGAATAATAGTTGTCTGTTTTGGAAAAACAATAACAAGAAATCATTTCAGCCTTTTTTTTTTTTTGTCGAGATTCTAATTGTTTTATTTAAATTAAGAAAATTGTATGCTTACAGGCATATTACGAATTCTTAAGATTATGCAGCATTTTCTCTTCCCAACAGTAATTATTTAAAAAAAACCCTGTAGTTAATGTGAATTCCTTTTTTATGTACACTTGAAAATGGAAAGCAGAAAAGCTGAAACCCAAAAGCACTCATTTTTTTTCCAAACAACGAAAGTCTCATTTAGTGACTCTGCAGTTAATAAGAGCCCTTTGTTCCAACTGAAATGAGAGTGGAAATCAGAACCATAGTCTTCAAGGGCCAGGGTGGCTATCATGATCTATCTCCCAAGGAAACCTTGCTTAGATTCAATAAACACTTGGTGACTTCCTTTTTAAGGAGGATACTCTCTTGCTGATGTGCTGGAACATGGTCATGTGTGTCCATAAACACGGAATACTATACTTTGAATTGGCATCACAGCACAACCCCACTGATTCAGACCTGGAGGGACAACACCCATTTCCTCCATGTCAACAAACTGCACTAGAGTAGGCACAATACTGACACATAATAAAAGCCAGTCTTAGAGAAAGGTTTGCTTTCTAAATTAAATCAGACAGGGAGAAAAGCAAAGATTACTTAGATTTTATGTGTGGTTAACGAAATCTGAAAATAACTTCCTGTGGTGCAGGGGACAGGAGGCGATGAGTACAAACTGGAACACAGGAGGTTTCCCCTGACCATCAGAAAGCTCTTCTGTGCTCTGTGGGAGCCTGAGCTTCCCAGAGAAGTTGTAGAGTCTCCTGCTTGGAGATCTTCACAATTTGCCTGGACGTGGTCCTGGGCCTGCTCCGGGGTACCCTGCTGTGGTTGGACAAGGTGACCTTCAAAGGTCCCTGCCACTTCAACCGTGTTGGAATTCCGGGATTCTGTCTCATAAGTAAATCTAAAAAGCAAACCTGCCACTCCTTGCCCTCGATTCAGTGACATAGGAAACCCTTTACCCTGTGCCACTGAGCTTATACTATTTGTGTAATAATTTTTATGCTATGGGAAAATAGGTTATTTTTAATATATTCAGTGCATTTTCCAGCTTTATTCTTGTGAACATTTTCTGAGTTGTTCTGTTTTGTTCCATTCTGTTTCCAAGCTGTGATGCCCTGTTTCCTTCTTTATCAATTGTATTCGTATAGAGCCCAACAGCTTCTCTGGCTTTGCATACCAGAATGATTTTAGAAAAAGCTTTGTTTAGATTCTAAACAATTAAGTATATAGTTTGGTTGATGTATAAGTTGTTAAATGAGGCAATAGCATTTTCTGTTAAGTGGAAATCTTTTTCTAAATCAGGAGCCAGAAAGAGAAATATTAAATAATTGAAAGCAATGTTAAAGAAGATATAATACAAAAAGACAGCCTCCTGCATGCAACAATATGATTTTTTTTTTCAGTAATCTGTGAATTCCTTATCACTCTTTGTAATCCATACATACCACGAGAGAAATCATGAATGAAAATGAATGACAATCATCTTATGGGAATGATGTTCTTCCGTGAGATACTACATCTCAGAGAAACAGTTGAGGAATAAAGAGCTGTATGTGGTGTGGTAGATAAAGTTAAAAGCTGCAATTATTCTGTAGTTAAAATAAGGGTTTGGAAAGCTTTTATTCATATCTATTCCCACAGGTAAAATTCTTGGGTAATATTCATTGGTTCAGCCTCATCAGATTTAAAGTAGATTAATATACTCAGCACTTAATTTTAAGTCTACTTAGTTCTGTAAGTGACAGTAATATATTTGTTTGATCTATATTGAATTTGATTTGAAGACATTAGCTAGAAACCAATATAAATACACTTATTTCAGTGATGTGTTGTCTGTTCTTTACAATTTCCAAATACCATGGAAGAATAAACAGAAATCCATGCAGCTATTTCCAGAATGCTAATGAAGAGAGGCGTACCACTGTAAGGAGGAAAAAGTATTTTTGGATAAATATTTTTAGGTGGTCTCTTTCTTTTTTTTTTTTTTTCACTCACAAATAGGTTTTTGTTTGTTTGTTTGTTTTGTAAATTATATATTTCTAAAATATCAACATTTTTCATTAGTGTATGGGAACTGTTGAATCACGGCCTGAACCACTGATTGAACACCTGAGGTGAGCACTGAGTCAGCTGCAGGAGCACAGGTGAAGGCAGTTCACCTGTGTGACCAGAAGGGGGGGAGTGTGGCTCCACATCTCCCAGACCCCATTTAAGGGCTGACCACCACTGGGGAAGGATCTCTTGTTGGAGATCCCTCACCTGTGGAGTTATTGGTGGACCTCAACCATCTGGAAAAGGTGAGCCTCTCTTTATTCACTGGTTGTGCTTACTGTCCAGATAAGCCTAGCAAAATATACTATCTTCCTCTCTATTTTCTCTGAGTACTGCTCTACTGTGTTATTCACCCTACAGTTAGGTATCTGTGATATTTTTTTGCATTGTATTTTAATTTTTTTTAAAATAAATTCAAATTGTATTACTTTTAATATTGTGTACATTTAGATGTTCTTTTCAAGAGGAAAATATGATTTGGGCATATTTTGTTTATTCAGTTTAGATTAATAATTAAAATCTCAGACATTTCAACTCTATTAGAAATTACTTCTAATGTATTTCTGTCTATTACAGAAGGCTCACATTAAATGCCCTGAAAGGGTAAAAACTGAAATGACAAGTATGTCATAAAAATAGTTCCCACAGTCAAAGAATGCAAAGCATGGTCATTGACTTCCGTGGATATTGTTTAAACTGAGACCATTTGGAACAAAGTTGAGGGAAATCACACTTCTCTAAGAAACTGTCCTTTCAGGTGCAGTGAAATAAGAAATGTAAAAAGTTAATGGGAAATTTCTCTCCCTGAGAAGGGTGAGAGCATTTGATCCAAGGCAGTGCTCTTGCCCCCCACCAAAGATCTGATAAAGGCACTGCTCTCTGAGTAGCCCAGTCACAGATTTGAAAGAAAATGCCATTTCTATGGAAGGAATTAATTCTGTTCCATCGGGGCTGCAGTGCTCACAGGAACCCATTGGAGAAGACAGGGTATATTCTAGGAAGGTTCTTAATTTACTTGGAGTAGAAATTTATTTTAAGATTTTTGGTTTTCTCTCTATACAAAATGCTCTGAGGCTCCCAGCTCTGTCAGCCCCAGCACAAGAGAGAGTGGAGCTGTTGGAGCGAGTCCAAAGGAGGGTCACAAAAAGGATCAGAGAACTAGAGCACCTCTCCTATGAAGACAGGCTAAGGGAGCTGGGGTTCAGCCTAGAGAATAGAAGGTTCCAGAGAGACTTTATAGTGGCCTGCCAGAACATAAAGGGGACCTATAGGAAAGATGGGGAGATACTCTTTAACAGTGGTAGGACTTCAAAAGAGGATAGATATAGACTGAAAATTAGGAGGAGATTCTTTACTCAGAGAGTGGTTATGTGCTGGAAAAGCTGCTCAGAGAAGCTGTTGAAGTCCTTTTCTGGAGGTGTACATGGCCATGGTGGATGGAGCAGCCTTGTCTAGTGGAAGATGCCAGCATTCATAGCAAGTGGCTTGTAAATAGGTGGTCTTTAAGGTCTCTTCCAACCAAAGTCATTTTATGATACTATTAAAAAAAACCAAACAACAACTCAAAAATACTTGTACATTAACATGCAGTTTTTAAGACAGATTGTTGCAGTAATCACACTGAAACAATACAGTGTCAGAAAACATATCAGAAACACATGTTGAGGAATGAGCTTTGAATCAGAAACCAAAACCCAGAGCTGTGATTGCCTTGTCAAGACAGAAAGCATTAAGTGGAAGTGAAAATAATATTGCTAATGAAAATAATATTGTGAGTATGACTGTTTTACAATATTACTGTATTATACAGTCCGTCTTTACTATTAGCTAGTAGTCATTGTTCTGCTAGTCAGGAAGGTGATTTTTTTTTTTGTATTTCTCAACTATAGTAATTGCTGCCAGATGGATGTAATTTTAAGATCATTATTTGCAATCCTTCCTGTGTCCTCAGTATATTATCTTGAAACAATTGCAATTAAGATGTTGCTCAGCAGTTCTTGCTGAGCTGTGCTCTTTTCTTGTTCACGCAGGTTAAAATGCTACTAAAGTAATCATTGAATTTAGCTAAGAAATATAGCTCTTCCTTTGTTGATGTGTGGTTATTTTTAACATTTAATTAGAAAAAGTCAGAAAGCTGACCAAGAATGCAGTATAATTGTAGAGATCATTCAGACTCAGATGCAGACCTAAATTAATCTTTTTCCACTATGTACAGGTGGTGATTTAGCTCTTACCTGTGTAAGCAGAGCTCTCCTTGCACAAAGAGCAGCAGTATCCAAGTGAGGGGAGATTCTGATAAGACCTTTCTGATATGTGTGAACTGATGTGACTGAAACCCATGGGAGACAAAGGCACAAAGGACTAACCAGAAGTCCAGAGAACTCAAGTTGTGTTTCTAGTGGTGAGTGTCTCAGATACCATAAAATTGTGATCTATCCCAATTTGGAAGGAACTCACAAGAATCACGGAGTCCAACCCCTGGCTCCATACAGAATCACCAGAATTCAAATCCTATGTCTGAAAACATTGTCTAAATGTTTCTTGAACTGTCAGAATTGAGTCTGTGACCACAACCCTGGGCAGCCTGTTCCACGCCCACCACCCTCTCATGGAGAACCTTTTCCTGATATCCAACCTGCCCCTCCTCTGACACAGCTCCACGCCATTCCCTTGGGCCTTGTCACTGTCACCAGTGAGCAGAGCTCAGCGCTGCTCCTCCACTCCCTGTGAGAGCTGTAGCTGCCATGATGCATCCCTTCAGCTCTTCTCTGGGCTGAAGAAACCAAAGTACCTCAGCCACTCGTCATACATCTTTCCCTCTGGACCCTTCACCATATTTATAGCACTCTTTTGGATGCTCTTCAATAATTTTATGTCCTTCCTATATTGTGGCACTCAAACTGGGCCCAGTGCTTGAGGGAAGGCTACATAACATAGAGCAGAGCATTGCAACCCCTCCTCTGCCAGGTGGCAATGCTGGAGCACCCCCAGGGTACAGTTGGCCCTTTGGTCTACCAGGGAACACTGCTGGCACATGTTCAACTTGCTGTCAGCCAGAATCCTCAGATCCCCTTCCATTGGGCTGCTCTCCAACCTCTCGTCACCCAGTCTGTGCATATAGGAAGGTTTGCCCCATCCCAAGTGCAGAATTCAGCAATTGCTCTTCTTTAACTTCATATTGTTGGTGGTTGCTCAGCCCTCTAATTTGTCAGGATCTCTCTGCAAGTCTGCTCTACTCTCTCAAGAAAATCAACAGCTCCTCCTAATTTTGTATAATACAGAGTATCGTATGGTTGCTTTTTATGACCTAGAAGGACAGAATTCCAATTAATACTACTACCTTAGTTGTATATATTCATATGAAGCACAGATGTAAGTTTATTAGAAGAATCAAGACATCCCAGTGCTACCTCTGGTCATTCTTGCATAAACACTCTAATTCAGTATTCATGACATGACTGGACAACCTTTCCAGATGGACAAAAAATCTAGGGAAAAAAAATCTATGGGAAAGTGTCATAATTATAGAGAAATTCACCAAAATGGGCTCTGTTTTACAGATGGATTCAGTGGGATTTTAATCTAGCAAGATCCCTTCTGTTCTTTCATCTTTAAAAGTTAATTCTATACATTGATCGAGTAAGAATAAACAGTTATGGTCAGTTCAACTTGTATTTTGTGCAGTAGAAAGATTTTTATCAACTAGAGAAGAAATTGGATCAGATATATTGCTCTTAAATAAAATCAGATGTTACAGAAACGAACAATATGCTGGGAGAAGTCCAAGAAAAACTGATTTTCAGGAATGTTGACAAATCACTCCTGTAACTCAATGACCCCTAAGATTACCATTTTTGACTGCTTTCTTGCTTTCTCCATACAGTGTTTCTTATAAAAATGATCATTATTTTTGGCAAAGAAATAAGACCATGTAGGCATCTATAGTTGAACAACTTTTTTGTTAACCACTCATTCTTATTTTTGCCTAACATTGAAAAAATCAGATTTTAGTCAATAAATACTTTTATTTTTAATTTGGATTTGTTTAGGATTTTTTCTTTACTCTACCTTGGTCACAAAATTTTACAATTGCTTTGCAGAAGTGCAATGCAACAAAAGAAAATCCAGTTCCGAATCTCCTTTAGTAATAGTCTAGATCCCCTATACTGAATGACTTTGCTCAATACAGTGCATCTCAGCCGCTGAAAAAAATACTCAGATGAAGACGTATTCTGATCTAATTAAAAGAGTTGGCATAGGGGAAATAACCACTCTCCTGATTCATCTGCAAAACTATCCTAACAGGTTTCAGGTTAGGGCTCTTAACAAGGTTCTTCCCAGCTGTTATCTCCTTCATGACTCATCCAAAGAATATGAGCAGGCAAAAGCTGTAGCCTGGACCCTGCTCATTTCTACACTCTATCACATGCCAAAAAATGGGAACAAATACTGGGCCTGAGATTCTGAAGTGCAACTTTCTGGGTTGGCACTATTCCTAATTACTGCAGCAGCATAAACCCCTGTTGTGCAGTCTATTATGACACTTAACATGTGCAAGTTTGCTCTAGCCTTCATACAGGACTTGCTCCCATTTCAGCAAATATGAGCTTTGTGAATCTAGATGATGGAGGCTGTTAAAACTAATTCTGCATAGCCCTTGAGTTCACATTTAGTTGTACATGTGTTAGGTACGTCATCATTCAGGAAACTGTTATTCATAAAGTGAATTCTGACTACACACTTGAGCGCTGTACTGTACTAGGACTGATATTAGTCAGACACCTTCTGACCTTTATTACTTGAATGCACTGCAAGATTCTAAAATATGATGGGAGTTGTATACTTTACTGAGCTTCTTGTTCAGCACTCACTTCTTGACATTTTAGATTTGAGAATGTTTTATTACTGTAAGAAAATATCTTCATTATTCAGACTGGGAGAGTTTAATTAAATCTTGTTTTAATGACGTTCTGTGAGACATGAAACTTACCCCACAAAGTGAAGGTCAACGACTGAAAAATGGCAGAATGTCAGATAGGTTGTATAAGTCATGTAATTCAAAGAGCACTTTAATTTACTATCCTACAGAGACTGTTCATACATTCTGTTTGTACAACAAGACAGTAATGATGATATCTCACTTCTGTTTTGTTTTGAACACCCAAGCTTAATGTATTAAATAATAATAATAAGATTACTAAGTCAGGATTTATACTGGGTATTACATGGAATTCATTATATGGGATAAAGGTTTGTGTTCCTTTTTTATTTTGGATTGGCACACTTAGTGTTCATCCCAATCAACAGAACAAATCTGTGGAAACTTTTTGCAATCAGAAACATCATAATTATCGTTTAAAAACTGCTCATTCTATCACAGACAACAAGATGAATACAGGATGTGTTTAGAAGATGTTCAGTGAGATTCTTGTGGCCTAGCTAGGATCTGTATCTGATAACTTCTGTATGCTCATATCCAGTACAGTACTGTATTACACAGGGTACAATAACTTCCTGACTGGATCAACGCATTTAATGACTAAAGGGTAGTGTAAAAGAAGGCACTGCATGTCAGTGGCCTCTTTCTTTGTGGAGTTGCTACGTGCTTCCATAACACCTCTCCATAGTTTCACAGCTCCAGAAGTGTAGCAGCAATGTACTACAGAGTTAAAGAATAACTTTTCAAATGGTTCAATATGAGACGAAGAAATTCAAGTACTTAAGTTAATTTCTTAGTCCAGATAATCTTCTGAGCAATCTCCTAGGCAAAGGCCCTAGATAGGACCTTTCTTTCTAATGTAGATCCAGACATGACACAAATATCCTCTTCTTCCATCCTGATTTTTTCAGAGCATCCTATCCTTCTAAGAAACGCTTAAAGATTGAATTGCAATATACATGTTAGACAGAGAAAATATGGAGAGTTCAACAATGACTCACTCCTTTGCTATAAGACCCTGTTCCTGCCTTGGCTTCTCATGAACAGTACAGGCAACAGTTTAAGCCATCAACTTGCTGAGAGGAGCAGATTACTTAGTCAGATGTATGCCATATGAAACGGACTGAACGTAGCAACATGAATCTCTGCTTCTGCTGATGTACAGTTTAGATTGTGCAAGGCAGTATTTGCCCCAACACTTCTTCACTTTTGAGCCCTTGAGATCAAAATGAATAGTCCTCAGCTAAGTTCTCTATTCCATTCTAATTCCATGTTATTTCTTCTTTTCCCTTCCAGAGGAAAGAGCAGTATCATCTTTTTTTCTTGTCCTCACACATTAAAAACATTAATGTGTAAGGGCTTGGCTTTGTGGAAAGTCTGTGAATGCTTTCAAGGATATGCAAGAGACAAAGAGGACCTGCATAACCGTCCAGACACTTTCACTTTCCCTTCATACTCTACTGAACTGTCCCATTTTCTCTCCCACAGTTCCAGACAACAAAAATTAATATCAACTCTTCCTACACCCCACCCCCGCGAACACTGATGACACTTCACATTTCTGTCAGTTTCTGGAAATCCCTCTCTGTCCTTCTTCTCACCCTTTTTCAACAAGATTTGTTTTCATCATCACAAAATTGCATTCTTTATCCCCAAAATAAAGACAAAAGTGTGTGGAAAAATGCAGTGCTTTCAACACTGTTAAGAAGACTAGTATTGACTCCATTTTCTCTCCTTCCTCATGGAAACATACAAAAGACATTCCATTAGAATGTTCTTTCCCTCTAGTTGTTAGCATACAATAACAGCTCAGCTCCAAATTAGGAGTTGCTGGCCTTTAGCCTTGTCAGTCCCCAGTCCTCCATACCTCTGTCCCCCAAAAGCAGATAGCTCAAAGTTTTTGTTCTCCATGGCTGGGAATTTTTTTTTTCATTCTTCTTAAATTTTGAATTCTGTGGTAAATTTATAACACTACATTTTTCCATACATCCAGACGTTATTCAGCAGGGTACTATCCTAGATAGATATTAACTGCAGAAAAACTTCTACTGATAGCTTAAATGAGTTCCTCCGTTCCTCCTTGTATGGGAACTGTTGAACCATGGCCTGAACCACTGATTGATCACCTGAGGTGAGCACTGAGTCAGCTGCAGGAGCACAGGTGAAGGCAATGCACCTGTGTGACCAGAAGGGGTGGAGTCTGGCTCCACCTCTCCCAGACCCCATTTAAGGGCTGAGAACCACTGGGGAAGGTTCTCTGCGGAGTTCTGTGTGAGCCTTGACTTTCAGTGGCAGGTGAGTTTTTCCTTATTTATTGGTTGTCTTTATACCATCTGGGTAAACCATACAAAAATATACTGTCCATGTTTGTTGTTCTGTGTGGGTACTATTCTTTTGGAGTATTCACCATACACTCCTACTAAGTAGAGAATGTTCTTTTTCGAAGGAAGCTGTGTTAAAAGGCTGCTACTGGAAAGTGGGTACAGTTGAACTCCTCTGTGTCCCTATTAAAAAGCTTATGTGACCTTTATCAGATGGTAATTGTATTAATAATTACTTCATAAATACATAACAACTTTATGTATGCAATGTTGCTCTGCATAGCTCAAAACAGTTCCCAGGGCTGCTAGGTTTCCATTCTGTCTCAGATTCCAAATTAGATCGCATCTCCTTAAGTGAAACAGAAGTAAAGGGTCTGTAAAGCTTAGCCTGTTATAATTACCTAGTATCATTCAATCTACTTCATGCTGCCCAGTTCTTTATGAAAGCCTGTTTAACATGATGCTACTGCACCAAGAAATTGATAGACTTTGTACTATAAGTATTAAATTTGTGTTAGTAACAGAGGAGTACTTGTTCAATCAGACATTTGTCCTGTGTATTGTACTCATGGTCAGAGCTTTTGGGAGAACGTGGTTTTGCTGCTTGTAGATGCATCCAGGGGGCTTCAGTGACACAGTATTATCGGCTGTGGAGCCAGGAAAACATAGTCCTTGGGAAAACAGTAGTCTTTTCTGATTATCGTAATTTTTCTGTTTCCACAGAAACCATATTAACGTGGCATCTATTTAACAGGATATTGATGTTGTATGAAAGAGACCTTCTAAATTTAGCTGCAGACTTTATGCATGCTGTTAGGTAAATCATTTTAAAGATCCTGTGATTTGTATACTGGCATGTAACATGGGTGTAAATAATTTCACATGCACTTGATTACTCCTTCAAGGAGATGTGGGAGACTTAAAATCTGTGCACACATTTTTGATTATTTTTTCTACTGAAGGATGACCCTTCCTCCTTCTAATCAAGCTAGCAAAAGATGTCTTCAGAAAATGGTCATTCTCTTAGTTGTAGACCACAGGAGGTAGGTAAGACTAAGTCAAGGTAAAAAGTAATTAATGCCTTCTTTTAACTTGGGGTATAGAGAGCCCATCCAAGTTTCACTATCCAGCCCAGACCTGGGAATGGGTGATTTTTTTCCACCTGTCATCAATGACTCACAATTTCTCTAATTTCTTTTACTGAAAACATGTGACAAGTAGTTTTAGGATATGTCATCAGATTTTGTGTGTGTGTGATCCAAGAAAAACAGTTGTGACCTAACAACCTTAGAAGACATAAGTGCCAAAGATCCTAGTTTAGCAGAGGTAAAGCTACCCTTTCAGCAGAAAGTTTATTTGGATATTGAATTTTAAATGGACAAAATCAATGACAGTCCCTTCTTGTCTTCTCCTGTATTAGACTCTGATGGAATTTTGCTTCCTGTTTTAGAACATTATCATATGCTTGTTTTGAGTATGAACAAGTTAAGGTGTAAAATGAACTGAGTTATTTCTCACAAAAATGAGGACTGTTCTAAAGGCTGTTTAGTACACATTTCTATAGATAGGATTCAACTGATAGAACTATATTTAGAATGAAATCAATGGCTACCTCTTTGTAGAATCCAAGGTAGTGTATCACCCCAAACACTTGAAAACCATTAGAGTACAGATCTCTACTGCTTTTATTTGAGTAAAACTTAATTGAAGTGATCCAGGTAACAAACTGTTGTAAAGTAATGAAATCTTAAAAATCAGGGGAAAGCAGAAAGTTTTTCTCATAGAAGAAAATTTACAAGTTGCCTCTAAGGCTAAATTTCTACATTTTGTAAATGATATATTGGTCGCTGTCATATAGTCAATGTCATTTATTCCAAGATAGTTCAACTGATATTCCTTAGGATGGGCTAGAAAAGAACATCCAAAAGGGGGAGGAGTAATACAGCTTCTAAAACCACACACATTTCTGTTTATTTACCTGATATTGCTACATAACACCCAAGTATTAGATGCCAGTGTTTAGGAAGTGATTACCTTTCCTCTTGGAACTGTATCTACTATGCAGATATGAGATGGCTTTAGAGTTACAATTTTATTTTCAATTTTCTGAAGCTGGATTGGATTTAACAGCCTGAAATCTGATTAGATGGTATGGGCCCTGTTCTTATTCACAGTAAATATCTTTGTTTTGGAGATGCATGGGATAAGGGAATAAATAAACTCAACCACTTCTTTGGGGTATGTTAAGTGATGCAAAACAGCAATATCACATGCTCAAAAAATATTTGTCTGCAATGGAGAGCTTACAACATTCTAAGTGTTCCACCTTGCCAACATCAAAGCCACAAAAACTGAAACTTTGTACTCTGAGTTCTATTTCTTCATTACAACAATCTGTCATGCAATTATTCTTCATTCCAATATGTGACTAGATTTTTTTTGTCACCAACCATTTTTAAAACCTCCACTGATAAAAAAAGAAGCGAAAAATGTTTTCCTTCAAAGAAGTCAAGAAGAATAAGATTGATGACTTTTATTCTTGAATCTAACAGTTTAAATTAAAAAAAAAAAAAANCTTGCCAACATCAAAGCCACAAAAACTGAAACTTTGTACTCTGAGTTCTATTTCTTCATTACAACAATCTGTCATCCAATTATTCTTCATTCCAATATGTGACTAGATTTTTTTTTTGTCACCAACCATTTTTAAAACCTCCACTGATAAAAAAAGAAGTGAAAAATGTTTTCCTTCAAAGAAGTCAAGAAGAATAAGATTGATGACTTTTATTCTTGAATCTAACAGTTTAAATTAAAAAAAAAAAAAAATCCGAAGTCCTCCTGGCCATAGTTAATTTCACTTTGAAGATGAGATTTCAATGTTTAACTGTCAGCAGCTGTAATGGAAACTTCTCTGTGCACTGAATGATTTATTTTATTGTTTCATCATAATCATTTTGTTTTGGGAAACAGAAATATAGGAAACATTTTGAGACAGTGAACTGTTAAATAACCCTGGAAAAGAGTGCCTTAATGCTGTAAAGATGTAACCATGTGCTGAAATGTATGCATGAATAGTCCCATGTGTAAAGTTAATTGCCTTGATCGGCACATAATGACAATACAACACCATAGTACAAATAAACTGAAATGATTACATGGACAAAGACTCTATCTTTTCATTTTAAAAAGGTGATGATTAGAATATTACATTTCCTTCCTGCCTTTATTTGAAAGGTGCAAAACAGAGAACTCACACAGCTCCTCCTGGCCAGTCTTATTAACTCTGACTGAGGTCTCGCTCAGCTCTTCACCTCCCTGCAGTCTGCAGATTAGAAAGTAAGCACCCAGAGTTCTTCCTCTCCTGTCGCTGGGCTCTAGTTTTATATCCTTGTTGTAACAACTGTCACACAAAGTGATCTCCATCTAGGACGCACTTTTCACAAGGTCTCTTTCTCCCATCTTTCTGACAGCTTACTATGACTGAAGTGGAAATGTTACATAAAACAAGCTGTTTATGGAAATCTTATTTTCTGTCATGAGTTGTACCCTGGTATGACAGACACTCTATCTGGCTAGAAGTATTAAATATATTAATTATATCTGCTGTCCTCTCTTATCACCACTGGTTTTTATAGTCACGGTAAAACACTTCGAGCTGTAAAACTGTTGCACCTTAGGACACTAACGTTTATAACAATCTGACATAATAAGGATACTGTCATTGCAGAAACACCTTCCTACACCCATGTGAGTACTTGAAAATCTGTGCTTTCTCCATCCTCCCACATAAATATAGTAGCTTGGGAACTTTTATGCTGTGCCTTGATTTTTTAATGATAGGAGATGTCAGGTACCATTTAAAACACAAGAAATGAAAAGGGGACAATCCAGCTTTAACTATAATGCAGGTACAGGTGTTGTCACTTGCCTTGCTTCTATGGACTGGGAAAAGTGTGAGAGAATATGAAACAGCTGAAGTTTTAAAGCAGAAGACACTGAAGCCTTAACAAAAGAAGCCTTTTCTTTCCATCTTGGATATGAACATTAACAGCTGAGGGTGATAGAACATTTGGACTGGATGGCAGTCCAGTTCCACTCACAGCAGTTAAGTATGCAAGATTTCTACCAATGAGATCTGAACTCTGGCCTGCACTGATGAATCTCACCTTCTCAGGTGTGTATAATACATGTGTACTGCTTATTCTCTTCTCATAAGAGTGATTCAATGGATGTCTATTCAAAACACAAGTCAGAAGTTTCAGAGGCCAAACGAATGAGGCATCAGGATCCTTCTCTTTTACACTATGGCTTCCAAACCATACCATCAAAATAGTGGATATGTCTAGGCTACTCTTCTGGATTCTGATTCCTGAACACAGGGTTTCCATATAGGTTAAAAGTTTACATTTTTGCCTACAGAGAATGACTCCCCTATGTATTGTGTTAATAATAATAATGATAGTAATAAAAGAATGTGTACAGAAAAAAAAAGCTATATCATGTGGGATATTGATATTTTTGAAGCATGCTGGAGGTAGAATTGTTCATGTAGTCTTTCTGCCCTATCAAGGTGAACAGTTCACAGGCTGATTATCCATATTTATGAGAGCACAGACTGAGTATTTATATGTCCCCATGTTGTGCAGTATATCTGGGTTGTAAAACTGCAATAAGAGTGGCAAAGCCTTCCCTGTACAAGGGCTCCAGAAATAGAAATTAGTACCAAGTAATTTAGGATGGCTCAATAAGCAGCTGCTGATCTCTTACTGTGTTTTGCTTTGCTGGCCATTTACTTTAGGACTGGGCAGTTCTGGCCATTGTCAGAGTGACAGGACTGTCTACAGCAGTTGCCTATTTTTGCAGCAGCATTTTGGAAGAGATCTGAGAGTTTTGCAGTGGTAAGACATGATAGACTCCAGCTCTTTTACTGATACAAAGGGAAGATGGGCTTCCTCCTGTGTTTTGATAGAAGCCCTTCGGATGAGAGAGGCCTGTGCGCACTCCATCGAGGGGGCTCACTTTTTCTGCAAGTACAGTGGGACGGAGGAGGTGTGCGAACCGGGTGCCGGGGGGGAGGACAGGAGGAAGGTGCAGTGCCTTGTGGCCCTGGGGCGGGGCTGTCGAAGCGCCTCGCTCGTGCATTGGGTCTAGATTCATACATAAATATAGCCGAGGTGGGCTCGCCACGCTCCTCTTCCCTCCACCCCCCAACCGAAGAAGGGGGAGAAATTAAATAATAATAATAATAATAATCAAAAATAAAATTAAAAAAAAAAAATCCCAGTGAGGTCATTTCAATGTGAGCGCCGGAGGCGATCAGACAAGGTCGACTTTTCCGGAGGAGGCGCAGCCCCTGAGGAGCGTGGTGCTGCATACCGCCGCGCT
>VXAB01001616.1:158-13927 GCA_013399175.1 Odontophorus gujanensis
ATTGGGAGTTAAAGAGTTAATGCTCTAGCTGTGTGGATAATCGATAGTTACGGATATGCCTGTCTCAGAAGAGAAGAAGAACTACATTCCCAAGAGGACTGTGTGATGCTTTGTATTTTTACGTGTTTCCACTCAGAGGGAAAGATAAAAACTGTCTGCGGCCATGGGATGCTCTCTGTTTTCTTTTGGGATCATCCCAGCAGTGGGTGCTCGCTGCCGTCTCGCCTTCAGTGTTAGCATAAGGCCTTCGGTTTATTGGACACTCTCTTTTGCTCATTTTATTTGATTTATTAGCTTTAATTCCAATTATATTGTATTAAATTGTGTTATTTTGCTTTCTGATATCTTATTTAGTAAATTAGCTTTCCTCCTCAGATCGTTGCCTCTGTTTTGTTTTTAGGCCCATCTCCCTTTTCCCCTTTTCCCCTTTTCCCTTCCCCTTTCCCAGGGCATGGGTCCCCCGCACCAACTGTTGAGGAACCGGGCCGAACCAGCCCTGTAAACCGTTGACAATAGTCGACACTAAAGCCTCCTATTGACATTAAAATTCCTTTCCAGGGAGAAGGGTGATGACTCTCAGGTGCCTCTTTAGTAATTCAAGGAGCCATTGGGAATGATGAAAGGGTACACCTCCTTCAGCCACTGTTAACAGATGTGGGAGATAAATTTGAGATGCATTAGTTTTTTTGTGTACCAAATTGTGATTGTAATCTATTGGGAAGGGATTTAGTGGCTAAATTGGGAATGCATATTAACGAACTGAGGGACAAAGTGAATCCAGTACTTCCGGTAACCCCACGTACATTTTCAGAAAAAGCATATGCAGAAGTTGACCCTATGGACTGGGCTATACTAGGAAATTATAGGAAGTTGGAAACTGAACTCCTTAAAATTACATTGACACAACCAGGACAAATAGCTTCTAGGAAGCAATACGCTATCAGGAAGAAAGGAAGGAAGGAAGGAAGGGAAGAAGGGAGGAAGAGAGTAAGGGAGACAAAGTAAGTTAATGTGAGAGAGATGATTTAAGTATAATGGGCACCTTTGGGGCACACACTAGGGCCCAGCGGCGGTGACAGATTGGCAATTATGGAAAGAACTGGAGGAAGCATATAGGTAGGACCTAGATAAATTAGCAAAGGAGATGAGTCATAGGTGGTGTCAGACAATGAAAGAGGAAACAAAGGGAAAATGGAAGGAAGAGAACAAAAATGCTGAGACTTTGGTTGCTGTATTAGCTCAAGCACAAATCCTCTCTTGGGAAAGAGCATTCAGGTGTCCCTTGAGGACAAACAGGAAAAAATGCGGAGTAATGAAATGGTTAAAACTCTTTGTTTATGTGTGTGTGTGCGGGGGAAGGGGATGGTTAGGGCAAAGTACTGCATGTTAAATATTTGAAAGGACCTGTGAACAAATTTTTGGAAGATGAGACCTTTCTTTCAGACGGTTAAGGGTGAAAATAGGAAATAGGACATCAGTTTTGTGTCAATACTACATTATTCTATAATGGGTAATACACTTTTGTTGCGAGGGTGATTTTTGAAGAAATCTCCTTTAGGACATGAATATGGAGAAATGATGTAACATTGGATGTAACATTGGAGGAAGGGGCAATGGGAGAAGAGTCAGGGGACTCTTCCACTGAAAGACCCTGTTTGGCAGAATATTATTGAGCCAATTGTAAAGAGTTTGGGCATGAACAAAGGGAATGTCTACAGGCTTAGGCTACAACTCTGGCCTTAGAAGTTGTCATGCCCCTCAATCAAAAATGAGGTGGACAGGGAGTCATTCCCAACTGAGCTCCTGGTTACAATATCATATGGCGGGAGGATGAGGATGACCAAGCTGAAGTGGACACAGTACTTGGTAACACAGGTCCTCCAGATAATAAACTCATTTTATTTAGTACCTTTTGTCCATTGAGGTCAGGCATAATTAAGGTTAGAGAAAGAAGAATAAGGTGCTTGAGTGTGGTGACCCTTTTGTAACAGTTAAACAAAAGCTTGTTTCTGAAGAGAGTAGGTTTATAGTCTTATATGGCCATAGATTTGACTATAAAATTTCTGATTTAAGAGCCTGTCTTAATTTCAGCAGGAATGGAATTATTTTCTTCAGAGTGTCTGGTATGATGCTATGTTTTGATTCTAGGAGAAAAACAATGTTGATATGCATTGATGTTTATAGTTTCTATAAACAGTGTTGTACAGAGACAAATCTATTTGCAGAAAGGGTAAAGGAGCTGGGAGGGAAGAGAATTAGGACAGCTGACATAAACTGACCAAAGGGGTATTCCGCACCATATGACATCATGCAGGGAGTGGAAGTACATCTATCTCTCTTCCACTGCTTGGGTGCCTAGCTGGGCATCAGTTGTTGGATGGTAAAGTAAGCAATTGCTTTCACATCTCTTGTTATATACAATCACACGTACATTTATGTGGGCATAACTATTATTCTTTTCCTTTTCTCTATCTTAGAAAATAGTTTCATCTCAACCCATGAATTCTACTTTCTTTTTTCCAGTTCTCCCTGCCATTCCTCTGGGAAAGGGAAAATGAGCGAATGACAGCATGGTACTCAGCCATCTGCTGGGCTAAACTGCAACAGAGACAAAGTATTTTATTTATTTTTTAAGGTGTGTAAGCCAAATGGTACCAAAAGATAAGAGTGTTATTAACTTGCAGAGAAAAAGCATTAGCCAATGAGGTCTTCATTACTCACCTACTGAAAGTGATGAATCTACCAGAATAGGTGGCTATAATACATGTCAGGGGACATTAGACAGGATTTTCAGGGGAGGTGGTAGGTCATCAACTGTCAGACAAAAAGGCTAGAGAAGCTGAGTTTCTGCCAAAAGTATCTAAGATCCTCCCCTAACTAACTCCCAGTGGCCTGGACACTGCTGGATGAGATGTGTTTCCTACCAGTGGAATTAGAGATTAACAAACAGTGGGGCAGAAGAGAGAGAGAATAACTGGTTCATTAGAGATGGCAAACATGGCTACCCAAGGCATTTGCCCTGAAAGTTCTGACACAACTTCATGAGGGAAGCCACTGTGTCTCCAGAAGATTAGCAGAGGCCTTTGTGAAAATCTCTGCTTCCCAGGGATATTTGCCCTAGGAAAATACCTCCTAGTGATAGTATACCAGCTTACAGAGAGGCTAGAAGCATTTCCTGTGGCCTCAGCAACATCCAGCTCTGCCATAGATACATTCCTGGAATATATAATTCCCAGATATGGTAATAGAGGAAATAGACTCAGATGGAAGATCTCGCTTCACTGGAAAGTTGTTGCAGGAAATTGTGACTGCACTGGGGACTTGCATAACCCCTGGTACCGACGAAGTTTGGGTAAGGTGAAACAAATAAATGGGGAAGAAAAGACACATTTTTGGATACTGGTGATGAAAACATCTCAGATTAAACTGCTACCTTTGGCTCTGGCCCAAATAAGGGCAAGACCTAGGGGATAGGGTTATCCGTCTATGAGTTCAGAATACCCTTCCCAAGTAGCCCCCAACCTGGTGGAGGGAAGGAAATAAGTGATATGTTTACTTAAGAAAACATGTGGGCAAGATACGATCAAATCTGTTTGTTAGGAGACCCAGCAAGAACAAACCCTACCCCTGTACTTGTAACAACCCAAGCAACCAGCCTCTGGGAATGCTGAGAGGTGAGGGAGCACGCAAACTGGAGTCACCATGTTTCAAGTCCAGATGTTGATTTGCTGCAGATGGGAATTCAGAGCAATCCTTCACATACTCCTATTTTCCTGCTAATACCATGAGCACTTTGGGGAGAGTTACTGTAACTGTATCTCCTTATGACCATTCCAATATCTCTAGAGGGCACTGATTAGAATGGGTGGCTCTACATTCTGAAGCAAACTGTGATAGTAATGGAAACCTACTGTCAAAGGGGGAGGCAATTGCCCTAGCCATATCCTTACTGGGAGTCACAGGACTAACAGTTGACAACCATCTATAACTTGCCGTGGTTGCTTGTACCCTTGCAAGGACAATCAGTTTTACAGCTCAGGCTCTCGCAGCCCTTAGTAGGGCATCAGGTCAGAGGGAGGTCTCACACGTGGTGTTGCAAAATAAAGCAGCTATCAGTTATCTATTACAAAGATAAAATTTGAGAGAATATGTTGTTTTAATATTAGTGATGCTTCCCTGTTGGTAGAAGGGAAGTCTGAAGATTGTTTAATTGAAAGTCTTAAATGAGATGATAGCGAATGGTTCATTCACCTTCTCATATCACCGGGGTTAGCCAGATAGGGAGCTTTGCTGGATATGACTTTTATCATGTTATTGATCAAGGTTTCCTTTTTAATGATAGGTATGGGCCTAGTAAAATGCAGTAGTTTTGTATTCTCCTTCCTTGAAGAAATCAGCAAGTAATTTCTCTATAGCATACATCTGAATCCAGAACTGCACAAGAAGAAAAAATGAAGGCTATGTTAGAGAAAGTTTGCGTGTACAAACAGATGATAAGAAAGGGGGAATTGAGATAAAAGAGATCTGTGAATTAGTCGTCCTTGCAGACAGTTTGTGCAGAGCTTGCAAATTCCTCTTCACTTGATGTCTATACTTATTTTGAAAACTCTCACCAAATAAGGCTTAAGTTACAGAGATTGATCAACAACTTGATCTTAAGAACTTTGGACTTACGGCTCAGGATTAATAGGTTAATTAATATTAACTTCTTTGCCCTGGGTGGCATAAAGTTAATTGCACTTGCAATGTATGATATACAGTGGGGTCACATATATGGGGGAATGTGTATTAAGCAGACTGGGAGGTCTGTAAACTCTTAAGTACTTCAGCCAGCGAGGAAAGAAGGAGGGACAATGCTGTCAAGTAGGGATAAGAGGAGGCTGCACCTCTGATACTTTGAGAGAACGTGAGGGGACTCTTCCCTTGAACTCTCCCTGTATTTGCATTTAAAAAAAAAAAAAAGAAAAATTAGACTCTCCTCTGTCTCTTTTGGAGATAAAGATAATTGAACAAGCCTATTTAAACAAATTTTTTCCCAACACCCTCAATGCACAGCACCATCATATCAGTGTGTGGACTTGAGCAGCATGGGGATCCTGAGGTTCCATGGGCCTACACTGGTGATTGAGTGTCCTCTCATACCTCCTCTCTCACAGTGAAACAGATGTACAGTGTAACTGCTGCTGGGTTTTCTACATGATCCACCATGGTTTCTTGTCTCAATTAGAGCAAGTCCAAGG
This sequence comes from Odontophorus gujanensis, assembly GCA_013399175.1. NCBI lineage: Eukaryota > Metazoa > Chordata > Aves > Galliformes > Odontophoridae > Odontophorus > Odontophorus gujanensis. The sequence continues at coordinate 5,399 of VXAB01001616.1, forward strand.
ATGACATACGTATGATCAGAGTGACAAAGCACTTCTTCTACAAAGAGATGCAGAAGGATCTAGGCTTGTTCAGCCTGGAGAAGAGCAGGTTCTGGAAAAACCTCATTGGAGTCTTCCAGTACTTAAAAAAGGTCTGTAAGAAAGATGGAGAGGGCCTTTTTACAAGGGTATGTAGTGCTAGGACAAGGGGGAATGGTCTTAAACCAAAACAGGGCGGATTTATGTTAGATGTTAGGAGGACATTCTTTACTCAGAGGGTGGTGAGGCACTGGCACAGGCTACCTAGAGAAGCTGTGCCTGCCTCATCAATAGAGGTGTTCAAGGCCAGGTTGGATGGGGCACTGGGCAACCTGAGCTGGTGGGTGGCAGTCCTGCCCACAGCAGGCCAGTTGAACTAGATGATCTTTCACAACCTTTCCAAGAGAAAACATTCTGTGACTTTGAAACGTACGATTTTTAGTAAATTGATTCTTGTTTTAGGCTTAGAACTTCAATTGCATTTCACTGCTAATAGCAGAGGCAGGCAAAAGTTATGGGATCCAGTTTCTGAGTCAGGGATCTTGGAGGACATGTTTTCCCCAGCAGCCTCTGCATTACAGGTACAGATTCAGTAGTGTCAAAGGTCAGGAAATAAATCAGCATATCCTCTCTTCTTGGGAGCTTCATGTCCATTCCTGAGGCCATAGCTGCAATCCAGACCAAGGGATTCATTTCACATGCAAATGATTTTCAGTACATGTTGCATTTTTAGACCGCTAAAGCTTAAAAGATCTTCCTACCCTGAAGAGGTCATCATTCAGAAACAAGCACAGAGGCCATGTTCCTCCCCACAAAGATGCACAAGTCCTTCATCCATCTGGGGTCTCATTGTTTTTAGTGAGGATATGGTTCATGGGTTTTACATAGTACTACAGCAAGTTTTTGTCAAGTGATTAGGAAAGGTGAGAATAACTGCCTATATTTCTTCTTGAACTAAAACAATCTGAGGTTACCAAAGAGTTTTTGTAGCCCAGTTCATTCTAATTAAAAATTACATTCTTTTAAAATGGACAGTGACAAATGCTACCAATTTTAATGCTGAAATTTGTCAGCTTTAGAAAGTTTTGACATGGACTTCTGAATTTTGTGAATGGTCTTCCTTTTCTCAAATTTATAAGGAATTAATTTTAAGAACACACAACATAAACCAGATAGAGTAATAAACTATGTTAAAGGACAGTATTTTCTTCCCCATTCATACATACTCAAGAGATTTTAAGCATGGTGTATCAGGTTACCCCTGCTGCCCACCGCTTGTCTAGTGGAGTGGCAAGGCAATTTGTTCTGTGTCAGTAATAAAATTCATGAGCTTGTGCAGATAAAGGGGGCCCAGATTTGATTTATTCCTAGAGCAGCAGAAGATGAAATTACAGCTGCGTTATTTCTCTTCATGGAAACAGCTGTGAGTTATAACCAGGTCTCTGGAAGAGACAGACAGATATAGAAAAGATGAAAAAGGAAAACATCTCCAGAGACACAAGCAATCAGATCAAGTACATCACAAGCTCCAGGACACTTAGCAATCAGCTTGGCTTGGCTAATAGTCCTCTGTGTGACAAGGAACATATGGCTTTCATAGTCAAAAAAGTTGGAAAAGCATACCAGGGAGAGGACATTAAACCTCAAGCAGCTTCATTTGATGAAGGGCAAAAGGCTGTATCCTAACTGGAAATAGCAAAAGCAACCCCAAAAGTTCTGGAAACTGAAAAATACAGCCAAAGAAAAGGATGTTATTGCAATGAGCCATACACTGCCTTCCTAGATAAATTTTTCCAGAGTCATAATTGTTCACAGAAAGGAAAAAAATAACAACAACAAAACAGCAACAACAAAAAGCCCCAAACAAACAAGCAAAAAAGCCTCCTTCTTTGGGTTTCTGCTTCTGTGTTTCCCTAGCATCACAGTATCCCTGGCATGTGTCACAGAAGAACAAGATATGAACATAACTTCAGAGTTTCAGCTACACAGGTACTAGAGCAATGGCAATTTTGTCATCCAGGGGTCCAGTCCTTCGTCCAATCAGGTGTTCAAAAACTGTCAAGATGGGGTTAAACCTTCTTGCTCCTTTTCACTCCACCCAAGGACATACTGTATCATCTTCCATTTAGCACATGAAAGAAATGTCAGAACTTCATCATTCAGGACCTGTTACCAATGGGTACTTTGTCTCTGCCCGCAGGTACAGTTGTAGCAGATAGCCCCTTTTTTTGGGTGTCAACAAAGTAGTCTAGAGTGGGGCTGGGAAGAGAAGAGGGTTGGACAGAGGCAGCTTACCTGGCTAAATGCAGGCCATTGTGCAGGTGGGGAGGGGAAAAGAGGCAGCTCCAGAGTCATCTGTAACTTAGCAGAGTATCTGCTTGACCAAGTAGAAAAGGCCTACTGCCAGCACCACCCTAGGCTTTCAGTGCAGCAAGAGAAACCAGCAGTCCTGAAGCTTGCAACCTGAAGACAAAAGATGGGATTATTTTTCACTCTCAGATAAAAAAAAAAAAAAGAAAAGCATGTTGATGCTGAAGTCTTTATCTACAAACTCACTTAGTACTTACAATGACATAGGGTAAATCTGAAATGTGTAAATTGTAGATTGCATCCCAGAAGCTACAGTTTCCACTCTGTGGTTTATAAACCTTCATCAACCTCTCTACACTGGTTGATCCGATAGCCCATTGCGCATCTTAGTTCATCCTGGTTTTCTCTTCTTCTCCCCTTTCCCTTACTGCACTCAATTTCATGACAAGAAGCAATTAGTTTCTCACCATCTGCTCATCCACCCCTTTCCACAGCCTTTCTGTACATTTATACACCTCTTCAACCTGCTGAATCTGGGAAAACAGGACCCCAGCACATACACTGGTTGTTTGGAAGAAGCACAAATAATAAATTCATAGAATTACTTGTGTTGGAAGGGACTTAAATGACAATCTAGTTCCAAACTCCTGCTGTGGGCAGGGATACCTCTCACCAGCTCAGGCTGCCTGGGGCCCCAACCAACCTGAGTCCACAACTCCCCTAGGCAGCCTGTGCCAGTGCCTCACCACCATCTGAGTAAAAAATTTCCTCCTAACATCAAACCTAAATCTCCCCTCCTTCAGTTTAAACCCATTCCCCTTGTCCTGCCACTATCAGACCATGTAGAAGTCAGTATCTCTCCTGTTTAGAAGCACCTTTTAAGTACTGGGAGGCCATAATGAGGTCCTGCCAGAGCCTTCTCTTCTCTAGGCTCAACAAGCCCAGATCTGTCAGCCTTTCTTCATAGGAAAGGTGCTCCAGCTCTCTGAGCATTCTCGTGGTCCTCCTCTGAACCCACTTCAATGGCTACACATCTTTTTTATACTGGGTGCCACAGGCCTGGATACAATACACCAGATGGGACTGCAAAACCACTTCGCCTTTGAGAGCTGCTAAATAAAAGCTTGAATTCACCATTGTTGTCAATTGTCCATATATAGCCTGTAACACACAAGTAGGAACTAATCTCAGCATCCTGTCCAGTGATAGAGAGAAGCAGCATAACTTATACAGGACTTTCAATTCAAACAAAAGCATTGTCCCTAACAAAATCCAACACTGTAATGCAACTCCATAAGCAGAGTTTGAGCACATGAACAATCTGCTCTTCAGTGGTTTGTGCTCAAATGATGGAGCAAACAGTCCTTCGCAAAGCAAGGAGCCTTGTTAAAAAACACCAATAAGCTAAACTCAGAAACAGAAAGGGCTAAAACCATCCTAACAAGATTGTAAACCAACTTAGAAATTTATGGAAAATTTCAAACTCAGGAGATAAAATCTGCCCAAGTCCTCATCAAAGGATAAATAGGCTTTTTGCTGTGCTTTCTCCTCAGTAATTATTACTAGCCATACAACTATCATACACATATTCTACTTCATACAATCAGAATTTCAGTTTAATCAAGACTGTTTCATGTGATGAAAGAATGATTCATGTACCAACACGTTAACACTCACAATCCACTATTAGCACTGTTGGTGGCAGAAGCTGGGATGCAGACCCTGTAATATGTAGCCCCACTGTATTTTTGCAATTTTTTGAAAAACACAGTTTTAAGACAAAAATGAGAAGAAAAAGTAGCTCCATACAAAACCATAAGGAACAAGGTTTTAGTTCCTTCTCCATTAGTGCCATTGTTACATTTAGAATAGAAAATAGCAACTTTCTCTGTCAGTATTTTTTTCTGAATAATTCTTTTAATTTTAACATGAATATTTTACATCTGGAGATGATAAAAAAAAAAAGTCACATAAATATGTCATTGTTCAGTTGCAGGAAATTTCCATCAGAGCACTCAGGAGCCTTCTCTAATCTCTGGAGTTATTTGATTTAAAAATAAAAAGAGGAACTCAAGAAAAAATTGCATTCTAGATTAGAAGAGAAAATATAGCTGCCTTTGGCAGTGTACATCTGGTCACTCCCCTTTTCAACTTCTATTTAGAGAAAAACAACAATTTTTCACCATTTTTTTCTTAATCTGTTTGTCTTAATATTCCAGCTCCTACTCATTGTCAAAAGACAGATATTAAAATAATCATAAGAAAAAACAAATTGACAAGCACTTATAACAGCTAAGAATAATTACAGAAAGACATGTTTTTCATACTATTCATAGAACTGACTCTTTTCTCTACCCATCGTGTGACATGCCTGAGGACATGTACATCTGCCAGAACCACAGATTTTGGGCCAATGCTTGTCTAAAACGTAAAAGCTGTGAGAAGCAAATGCTGGAGAAGTTTTTTGGAACATTAACTCCATTCCATCTCATTCCTTTGTTTTGTGGGCAGGTCCAAACTTGGCTTTAAATAGAACTCAATAGTAGCAATGGAAGATATTTTTCTCATAATAGAAAAAAAAAAATGTTTTTTGTAATAACAGGAAATGCCATTGCTTCAGATATTTCTAAACTTTTCCAGAGTGTAATTGTAGTCCTGCAAATAAAAGATAGTGCTAAAATCCTTCTGCAGTTCAACCTCAGACTTGTTCAGAGACAAATTAGAAATTATTGTTGGAAATCCTGTTCTCCTGAAAATTTCTGTGCAAAAACTCCAATTGTCATGTTATCCTCTAAGGTATTAATGCACACCTAAAATATCTGCTGTGAAAAGGCACCCACTTGTGACAGATCATCAAACTGATGCATTATACCTTGCCTACAGAAACTGTGAGTTTTGATAGATTCACTAAATTTCTGCAAGAATTCATCTGTTGGAGGGCCAAGCTGCACTACACAGTGCAGACTTAATCACTGGAGGAGCGAATCCCACCAGGATTACAGTACACTTGCATGAATTCCTAGAGGTATTCAATCAACAAAGTGAGAACTCCCACAGAAGGTGTAACAAGGCTGGAACTGGGAAAATGGGGAATGTTACATCTTCATGCCCTAGTGAAAGAACAACACTGACGTTTCTCCTCCTCCACTTTGCCCACTAGAAGGTATTTTATAAGTGCATACACCTCCCGACAGTAGGAGTAGGAGTGAATGCTGCAAGGGGATGTTCCCAGTCTGGCTGAGTCTGAGAACTGATCTGTAACCTCTTAATAGAAAGCAAGAAAAAAATTTTTATTTTGACAAGAAAAAATTGAAGACTGACTGATGAACCAGACACAACCTGTCTAAACACAGGGCTTGTGGTCTGTAAATTCTGACTTTCATATCAGATCCCAGGAAGTGTTAAGGCAATTCGAGGGTAGGAGGTCAAAAGTCTTCAAGAAGTTAAAGCCTACAAAGTCTTTATTCTGCATTCTATCTGTAGTAAGTCAGTGTATGTTTTCTCCATGGCAAGTGCATAGTAAAATACACTGGCCAAATCAGTGATGATGAATGGCACTGAAACATTTTGCTTCAGTAACGCATGCTGGTAAGGCAGGACTCCAGCAAAGACCTCATTTGACAAACAATTATTTGTGAAACTGAAATAGCAATGCTTTTTTGCAATAACTTTCTAGAGTTAAAAGTGAGAACAGACCAATCAAGTAAACACCTTTTAAAGAATGCAGTATCACAAGTTTTGCAGTTTTTTCCAGTAAAAAGAGCTGGACAGGTCTGATTTTTAAATAGTGACCCCCTAATATAAAACGTGTTATAATTATCATGTTGGCTCTGATCCTCAGGCAATTACATGAATAACCATATATATCTGAACAATTACTAATTAAAAGATAATTATTTCTAATGGTCTAAATAATCCTAATGAGGTTCATACTAACTGATTAAGAGAAGTCCTGCAAAGGAGAACAGAGAAGAATGCAATTCGGCAGCAGAAAACTGAGTTTCTTCACAGAATTTATGTTGAAAAAGGACAGCTGAGAGAAACTGAAAACAATAGTTAACACATGCCTAGCTGATTGAAAACCTATTGACATTTATGGCAATATAAATCTATTTTGTAACATTACTTACAAATCCCTCAGGGTCCCTGATTGCATTACAGATTTTCTGGAAATTGGTTTTGCCTGGTCTCTCAAGGAGAAAATTCAATAATCAAGACCCTCAGGCAGATAAAATATTGTTTGTCAGCCTCTCAGCTTGAAAGTGAATGTCCATGTGCCTTTCAGTTTCTTTACCTGATAGGTGCACCGCTAACACTAACGGATGAAGAGCACCCAATTGAGATATACGTAACTACAAAGCATAGGCAAATTTCAGCCATGTAAATAATATGTTGCTGCAGTTGCGCGTTCCTGATTTAAAATCCAAAAATTAGACCAGATACAACTGAGAAAAAAAAAAAAAAAAAAAAAANAAAAAAAAAAAAAAAAAAAGATAGGATACATGCTAAGTTTTCGCAGGGAAAACTGCTGGTTGCTACTCTAAATTTGTGGAGCTTCCACCAGTAAGGGTCAGTTTTGAGAATTATCTATATAGAAGGCACAGTCAGAAAAACACAACATATTAGAACTTTGAGAGATGCCTAAAATAAAGAAGGTTTCTTTGAAGAATGTCACAGCCAGTTCCTGCCCCAAACAGCACAGTGGGTTTAAGACATTCACAGGTGAAAATATATGAGAGATTTAATCTCAGCCAACCTGAGACACAAATATTGTAGAATAGGCTCAAACACATGTGATACCACTATGGCATACATAAAAAAAAAAACATACATAGCTTCAATATTTACAAGGAAGCATCACAGTATTCAGATAACAGGTAGGCCCACACTGTAGCAAGTCACCATGAACTCTTCTCTAGGAATTTCTCATCCCAGTGCTGCCCCAAGGCAATACCCAGTGCTACAACATACTTGGACAGCTGTTACAAAAATATCGCAGCACAGCAGCCAGCTGAGCTCAGCCAATCTCAGATTTTACATCTGTACACAGGTAGAGAGATACAGGCTTGAGCTGAACTCTCTGGCATTTAAGAGCTCTCAGGACTTCTCTACAGCCAGCATTCATTCTGAGGTCTCACTAACTTTTAGGAGACTAATAAGGGCTTGCACTTCAAATTGCATTGCAGGGCTCCTTGTGTGGTCTTCTGCTGGATGCTTGGTTAAAAAAACATGGCCAGCCATTAGCTGTTGCAGAACATGTCTTATGAAGCTGTTCTGCCTCACAGATACTGCAAAACATGCAGCAGAACACATAGAATAACACTTTCGGATGTTTCAAAATGTTCTACCTTTCCAATACTGTAAAATTTGAAAAGCTAAAGATCAGTCTTTTTTTCATTTTTTTGAAAGAGTTTGCATTTATATGATGATAAAGCAAAACAGCTCTCAGGCAGTGAAGAAGCTTTCCTAAGGAATTTAAATAAATGTGTAGAATCTCTATCTTAAGGTAGGTGCTCCATTTCCTTCACCACAGCTGTGAGAAATTAGAACAATGGGCAAGCTCTGGCAGAAGCTGGAAAGGTATTCCTTGGACATGAATCTGAAGGGTTACAAAAATATTTATTACATTGCACAAAGAAGCTGAAAATCCAAAGTTAATCTAGCTTTGTTAAGCTGTTTAAGCCCTCCATTGTGTCTGCCCTCTGCTTTGCTGGGTGTTATGGGTATGACTAGGAGGTAGTTGTGTGAGGCTGTCTGCTGGACCCCAGGATTTTCCTCTCATCCATGGCTGCACCTCAGTTGCTCCGTCTGTGAAATGGGATGGCTAGTATTTTTCACTGCCATGTTTTGCCATCTACAAAAGCAAAAAGGTGTACAATGACTTTTCTCTCAGAACATGCAGGTGTTATAATTGTTACTGGTTGTGTATTTTCACTCAAACCTAACTGGAAATTATTTCCTGGAACTGAAGATTGGGATGAAGGGAAGTAAATTAATCAGCAGTAGGTTTACTTTGTGCTTTCTGACAAAACTAAAGCTGTTGTTTGCCAGTCTGATGGTTTATGAATGACTGGCCAAGGAGCCTTATAAAATAGTTTCCACAATCAGTGAAAAGTAAATAACAGTAAATTACAGTGACACTTCAAATAAAAGCAAGGCTGTTCTGTTAAGAGGCTGCTTTTTAGTGAAAAAAAAAAAAAA
>VXAB01001616.1:13954-25343 GCA_013399175.1 Odontophorus gujanensis
AAAAAAGATTTGGCTCACAGCACATCCCCTTTCACATCCCTGCTGTTTCCTTATGTACTGGAAGGGGAAAAAGTGAAGTTTTCTCTCTTTGAGCCCCGATGCCAAGCTTTGAACAAGGTAAGCTGAAATCACAGCTGCATTACCACAGTGCAGGACACCAGATTTTTAGGACTCGTGAATGATAGCAGAATCAGATCTGTGAAACGAGTAAGTCAAGGATGTGTTTCAAAACAGCAGAATTTGGGTTTATTTTTGCAGACCCTTTCTTACCCCCTTGAAATGTCTGGAGATGAGTGGGTGTTAAAGAGATTTCCTAGATGAAAGGAAAATATCCAGCTCTGAGTGTGGGTGGTGCACATCTATAATAACCATGCTGGAGCAAATGTCAGCACTGCTACAATGTGAAACCAGGAGTTAAAAGTCCATGAAATAGACAAACTGACTTAGGCATGAACCTAAAAGCTGCTCCATGCCCATGAGTACCCCAAAGTTGGGATGAGAGGTAGTTAAAGATCCAGTCCTGTAAATACGCTTTGACTGCATTGTACTATTTAGTCAAAGTTGTTAATTCTGCTGAATAACTGCAAGATTTGGATTATCACCTTTGAAGAAGGTAAGCACAAATGTCTTTTTTTTTTTTTTTCTCACAGAACTAACAGCAAGAATATAAGATCTACTGAAAGGCAGAAAATATGATACTGCATACAAAATTACATACTATAAAAAACAGGAAAAATTGTTTTTGTTGGTAAAGAATAAACAATTTCCACATACATTAAAAAAAAAAAAAACAGCAACACAAAAACAAAAAACAAAAGAATGCAAAAGAAAATTGAACCATTACGTAGTGATGACACTCATTAGTAGTGAAAAGACAAAGCCAAACTCAAGAAGCAAGAGAATGCATTTTGAAGAGAATTCTGAATAACTGGTCCTAGTGGGGCTGAATCCCAAGGCATTCTACAATGTATAAATTACAGTGAGGAATCAGAAAGCATAGCAAAAGATTTTGTAATGTCTAGAGCATGAGAGTGCTGCTCAGGCCTTCCAGATAAAACATCAGTCAGTTTTAGATGAGTTCTGCAGATAGGATATTTGAGCTTTTTTCTAATCCTAGGACTAGAGTCCTCTTATAGAGCAGACATATCACTTTTGTTACTGGTTATTTTACAGCACTTAAAAGCTGAAACAAAATGGTCAAGGGGCAAGGATTAGAAAAGGGTAAAGCAAAAGCTGAAGAAGTGCACAGTAATTCACTCATGAACTGTCAAAGCAGAGGAATGCCCCTGGGTGTTCCTTAATGTTTTACTGCTTTTACTGAAGGCAATGATATATCACAGTGCTTATCGATGAGCTTCTGAAGAATGAAGAGATAACTAACAATTACAGTCAGAAGGCATTCTGTGCATGTGATTGGCCTTGTTATACATGGAGACATGATTGTGTGGGGAAAAGGAAAGAAAAAGGTGTCAAGGCAAGACTGTAGGTTCTGCTCAGGAGCTGATGGCATTGGGAGAAAGCAGACAGCGTGGCTGAAGAGCATTAAAATTGAGGGATACAGTTAAATTTAATCCGTTGGAGAAGAAAACTGGAGAAGAAGGGAGGTGAGAAGTAAAGCAATTGAGTTATAAGGGTGTATGAAGACATACACATATACCAGTACAGGCAAAGACAAAGATGAAATGGTCACAATGACTGTGAAGGAGTCATGTATGAAGTTTGAGTTCTGTTAAATACTGTGGTACTCTATGGAGCAAAAACAAAAAAAGAATGCAAGGAACAAAAGAGGAGGAAATCAAAGCCCTCCCTAGACTATCAAGATGAAAAATGAAAAAGATGGTAGATGTTACTTTTCTGGGAGCAACCTTGATCCAGAGGAGCAAGAGAAGTCTGTGATGTTTATTACTCTCACTGCATCAACCAGGAATCAACAGGCACACCAAAAAGCATGGCACTGCAAAGCATAGAATTGGTGGCCAGTACAATTTTTGAGCAAGCAATTAAATGGGAGGAATAGGCAATTTTTCTGAAGTACAGTTCAAAGCTTAGGGAGGCGTTCTCAGCAAAGAGAGAACATGCACTTTCTGCTTCACCATCACCAGGCATCAGAGTTAATGACCAGAACAAGTAAAATACCCACTTATTACTGCAAGCACCAAAAGTTTATGTGAAGGGAAGATCAATACAATCAAGAATAATGTCAGGAGCTTGGAGAGTCCACAAAGTATCTAAAGAGTTTGGGTCCTTTTTGCATACCTTCCATTCTTTGCGCATTGAAGCTAGAAAGAAATAATTAGAAAGATTCTGGATTTAGAACAGGCAAAGAGATGTTAGGGGCTGGAAACTGAGTCCTTAGAATGATGATGAATTGAGAGTTTCTTAAGAAATTCATTCTTACTACCCTGTAATATAGTAATACATCTAAACCAGAAACTGGGCCATCTTAAGTTAATTACTTCACAGTAAGAAGACTCATCTCTATTCTATACTGTGGAACCTTTTGTGAAAAAATTATATTGTGAAAAGAAGGAGCACTTGATGGTAGAGGTTTTTTGGTTGACCTAAACCAAGAAAATATTTCTTTAGCTTGCATAAAGTATTTCAAAAAGTAACAATAACTATTAACCTGATTTGACAAATATAGGAAAAGAAATGCAAGAAATAACTTGCCCCAGTGGAACTGCTGACTAAAGAGACATAGAAGACTTCCAGACTCTTTTTTATCTAAGATTATTTTTCCAGTCCCTTGAGCCCCCCTGCACTTTTCTAAACCTTAACCTTTCTTCCTGTAAAACAGCAAGAAGTACACATTCAGTAGACAAGGCCTATGAATTTGTTGGACAATGTCTAAAAATATCAGTGATCCACTTTTGATCTCTGGAAGGAATGCTTACTTCTCATTGTGGAAATGAGATTGTATATTCCAGACTTCTCTGCCTGGAAGAGAACTTTTCTGAGAACTTACATGAAACTATGTAGATTACCCAGGGAAAGAGCTTCCACAGCTGCTGTCCTATTGATGCACTAGAATGTCCAAGAGAAATAACCCAAAAATAGTCCTGTTATTCAGAGTTGACCCAGATAATAATGCTGTGAGGGATAGCCGAGGTGTAAACATGAAAACATCCCTCTTGGAGCAGCTTTAGAATTATAGAATCATAGAATCATCAAGGTTGGAGAAGTCCGCTAAGATCATGCAGTCTGACCATTCCCTTAGTACAACATCTAAACCTTTCTTGAACACTTCCAGGGGTGGTGACTCCACCACCTCCTTGGGCAGCCCATTCCGGTGCCTGACCACTCTTTCAGAAAAGTAGTATTTCCTAACACCCAGAAAACTCGCCAGGTGCAATTTGAGGCCATTCTCTGTAGTCCTATTGCTAGTTACATGGGACAAGTGACCAACTCCCACCTCACGACAGCCTCCTTTCAGGTAGTTGTAGAGAGTGCTAATGTCATCCCTGAGCCTACTTTTCTCCAGACTGAACAATTCCAGCTCTCTCAGCCACACCTCATAAGGTCTGTGCTCCAGACCCCTCAACAGTTTTATTACCCTTCTCTGGGCTTGCTCCAGGGCCTCAGTGTCTTTTAGGAGCCCAAAACTCAAGTGGTATTCAAGATGCAGTGTTGCTGAGGCTGAGTACAGAGAGATGCACACTTCCCTGCTCCTACTGGCAGTGCTATTTCTGATGCAAACCAGGATGCCATCAGCCTTCTTGGACACCTGGGCACCCTGCTGGCTCATGTTCAGCCAAGCATCAATCAACACCCCCAGGTCCATTTCCTCTACAATCTCTCAGCCACTCTGCCCCAAGCCTGTAGTGTTGCCGGGGGTTGTTGTGGCCAAAGTGCAGGACCCAGCACTTGGTCTTGTTGAACTTCATTCCACTGGCCCAGTGACAGAATAATCAAAGCTGATCCATGTGCCTTCTCATTTTAATCTTTTCTGCATTTCATGCAAATCAGAATGGTGCTCTTTTTATTTACTTATTTATTTATTGTCTTCCACATGTTTTGCCATGATTTGCTGTTCCTACCATACTTGCATTTCTGGGAAGAACTGATGTGCTAAAGTGTCACAAGTTTGCAGTCACCTCACAGAAAGCAGTTCGCTAGCAATAAAATTCCCTGCCTACCACTGGAATTTCAGTCCCTAAGAATAAAACTTTATGCAACTTCCGCTGCATGTTGCATAGCCGAATGAGAGGTTCCTACTTTTGGGCACTCCAAACTCAAAATTTGTCAGGAGTCTCCAAACACCTTAAATTTATCTCCTACACAATTCATCATTCCGTGCAGAAAAGCAAATGAATGCTTTAGCTTCAGCTAAGTTTCAGTCTCAGTTTTGCCATGCAGAAGAATGGAGGGAACTTGAATCTATTTACAAGAGAAACAGTCCTGCAAAATCACTATTTTATTGAATTATCTCAGTCATTCTTAGAAGGATCCATAGAAGGATCAAGGCTTTCAAGAAATTCCCAAGTTTTTTGTTTCTCTGCAAAGAGCCCGGTCAATGGGAGACAGCGCATGGCTCTTGTTGCAGCAAAATAGAGTTGTTCCAGAAGTTCCTTTAATTCACACAGGTCACTGATTCACAGGAGGAACTACAAGTCAAAGACATTTTAGAACATGCTGAAACCCATGGGACTGGATAAGTAAATAGCAGGAAATGACAGTGAAAAGGCAATGCCTGGTTTCATGTTGCATCCGTCCTTAGATTTCCTTACTCTGCAGACCTGTACTGATACTTCAGTGTAGCAGATGCAAGCAGGATGACAGGTGGATAGTGAAACAATGGAAGTATTAAAAGTTTTACAAAACCTTTCCCATATTGTGCCAAAACATAAATTCATGAACACTTAGATTCTTTGTAATTCCACTGATATCTTTGACTTTAACAAGTTCAATTTTTAACAATTTGAAGTGTACAGGCCAGAAAGGTGGTGGCATTTAGACCACAAGGACTTACAGATAGTGTAAATCACAAATAACCATTGGGTATGCAGCTGCAGGAAGACACAGAGTAAAGTAGTTGCTGGTATTCTTACCAATTTCTTCACATTTCTGAAAAATAAACAAATGAAACCCAACAAAGAATGCCACCACATTTCTGACTAAGTGTTCTGAAAAAAGAAAAAAAGTACTTGTGCCAAAACCTAGAAAGTTCACACTATCTCAGCAGGGATCAGACTACACTTCAACCATCTCACGTTATGTACTGCAAACTGAATGGCCAAAAAGAGTGAAAGTCTCCCCATGCTGCTGCTTACCATTTTTTCATTGAGCTGAGGCTCAGTCTTTCCTCAGCACAAAGGCAGAGAGCCTGCCAGGTTGCATAGAATGAAGACAAACACCCATCTTCTTATCTGAAACTTCCTCACACATGGTAAACAACCCATCTTAGCTGGGGTAGTGTACAAAGGGAGCTGGCCCTGACCTGGGAGGGCAGTGCATATTGCTTCAGTTTGTTGACTGCCAGGCACAGGCTGGGAAGGTGGGGGGACTGGTTCTATAAAAGTCAGCTGAAAGCCTATGTGACATGACATGTGAGGCCCAGCTACTCTGCTCTCTGTCAAGCACCGGTTGTCTCAACCAGAGCAGCACATCAAACTTTTATGGTCCTTTTTCTTTTCCTTCTCACTGGTACCTCATATCTTTGCGACGTTTACCCAGTTATTGGTTGTTGTTGTTGTTGTTGTTGTTGCTGTGTTAACTTTTTGGTCATATGAAGGGGAAAAGTAACTCTTTTCCTCCTATGATGAATTTGGCACCATGTTGCCCTCTTCAGGAATGTTTAAAAACCCTTTTCCTGAAATGGCATTCCTCAATCAGGTACTCCCTAGAGGCACAGGCAATGCAAGCTGCTGAAGACTACCAGTCTGGAGGCCATGCAACTGAGCAGACATCTGAATTGGACTCAGCATGGCTATTTTTGTATTTCTGGCTAACGTTTTGAGAAAAATTCTCCTTCTGTACATCAAAGGCACGAAAAAGCAACAGTACTTTTAAAAACAATAATCTCCCAAGGGGATCTATCTCCCTTTTGTTAGATTCTAAAGGCCACCAAGCAGCTGTATATGAATGGAGGCAGGACTAGGCCTCTAGAGCCCAGCACTACCACACACAGCAGGGGACATGGGCCTCCAGTGCTCAGCCATACTGCTGTACCATGACTGAAGTGTCTCATCATCTCATTTCAACCTGCTGCTCTGCACCACATGCACAGCCTGGTGCAGCTGCATGTGTTGGTGGTGGCTGAGCTCAGCCCTTCATGTCTTCTGTCACCATGGCCATCTCAGAAGGTGCCCTAGGGGCAAGGCTTTGGGCTGCATCAGAAAGTGATGGTGAAGTCACTATCTTTGGGTCCAGAAAAAGAAACAGTTCTTTTTGGCAGGGCATCAGCACCCAGGTAACAGTATTTGAGCTAAAGCCTCAGGCAACATTTTAAGCTCTTTAGTTCCTCTCCCTCCTGGTATCCTCACCATCTGCTTCCACCCTCTAAATCATACCATGTCTCTCAAGATGCTCTCTGCTCAGCTTCCTAAGGGAGACATTTCTCCTTAGCATGGAAGTGCATCCTTACCTGGTCTCAGCACTCAACTGGGCACATGTGCCTCACTCTGCTTCCACCCTTCCCTGTATTTCATCCCAAACAGCATTTCTTTTCAACTCTCTGGTTTCAGTGGTGATTTTCCTCGTGCCTCCAGTGAGCTTCATCGTCTCCCCTCACAAACTGACTGCATCAGACACATCAGAGAGGGTAGATCCTCTTCTTCAGTCTTCTTCCTTAACTACTTGTAAGGAGTCACCTTGAAGGACACAGTTTCCCATCTACTTCGGTGTCCCAGATACTTGCAGATACGACAAAACATGGTATGGAGGAACCACCTCTGCTTTCTGCTTTTCCCTCAGCTAAGTTTCAAGCTTTTTCTTTTTTCTTACAATGGCATCCAGAGGCAGACCCTGGAGCACCACCTTTTCAACATATTTTTCCATTCCTTGTGAATAAGGAGAGGAATATTTTCCTCCCAGTGCTACTCTGTACTTAAATTCCCATATTCTGTAATGCTACTCTCGTTCGGGTCATGCCTTTTTTACTCACTACAAGTCTTACTCTGCATCTCCCGATTCAGCCCTAGTGGTTACTATAACTGTACCCAAGAAGGCTACAAGCTCCTCCTGTTCTTATTAGCTTTCGTTGGAGCCAGGTTGCCCAAGAAAGATGGCTGTTCATCAGAAACAGAGGGCATGAATGAAAAATTGAGGAGGTCCATGCATGCAAAGGCCACATGGATAAAATGAGGAGGAAACAACAGGGTTAGAACATGAAGAGGAAATCTCACTTTAAACCTTGGCGATCAATAGGATTAAGAGGGACACAAGGGCAGCTAGGCTGAACAGGTTCTGTGGGGAGCAGCAGATAAGAAGGTGTGGATAGCAGAAATGAGAAGACAGGAAAAGGGAGAAAATTGTTGAGGAAATGATCATACCAAGTGAGCACATTAGCAGACTTACAGATGGGAGATGATGAAATCCAAGGAGTTGGGTCCAAAGGAGAATGAAGATCTGGTCCAAGGATTAAGAGGTTTAATATAGTAGTTCCACAGCAAGCCAAAATGGTTTCACCAGTTTAAACAAATCCTGCAGAATTAGACCCTCCAGCTCAAGGAACAGATGTCAGATTTTAAAACAACTCGTATTATTGTTTCTAGACCTCATGGCAGGCAGTGCAAATACAGAGAGGCACAGAGTAATCAAACAACCTGCACCTGGATGCACAGTTTACCATCATGATCACTCAGAGGAGCATGTCTCCATTCAAACCACAGAGTCCTAACAGCCCAACCATTTTCAATCTTCCCTACCAGCATGCTTCATTTCTATTAACAAGGATGCAGTTCCTCCTCTACATGTCAAGAAACATTCCCCTATGGGTCTTAGTTGCTGTTCAGTAAAAGGGCTTTGTTCTTTGTCTAAATTCAGTACCTTTAACGGTAAAGCTAACAACTGCAAAAACTGTTTCAGCTGAATTATCATCCCAACTACTGAACCTCCCCAGTTCTTTCCAAATCTTCTGTTAAAAACCTACCTGTTGCTCTATGTGTTTGTTTCTCTGGTTCTCTTTACTCCCTCTTCTTACTGTGAGAAGCTCTTCAGTTCTGTATATTAAATTCTCTGCAAATTAAGTGCAGAATGTCTTGCACTGTAAATGTAATAAATTCTAAAGATTCTTAATGCCTTGGTTCATCAGTCATCCAGTTTGTTTCCTTCCAAATGCCTCCTGAAATGTTGGTTCCCTTGCAAAGTCCACCAGTGTTCAGTAGAAGTGCCACCAGTCCAGGGGAGAAGAGAAAACTCACTGAAGTTTCATGGCAAGTCCTGCATTCCATAACAGTTAGTTACACACTTTGTTTGTCTACTGGAAATTAGATTATGTGGTTCCTAAACTCAGGAATCATTTTAGTTACATGTTGAAGGGGCCTCTTAGCTTTCTCAAAGGTCACCCTTTTCTCAATGTTGTGCCAAGAGCTCTACCTACACTTAATTATGATAATGAACAAATGGCAGCGCCAAGCAACATTAATTATAAACCAAGAAAGGGTGGTGTTTTTTTCTTATTTTAACTAATAATAATTCTGAAGTGCCAACAAATCAGGCTTGTGTTTCATGGATGGGGCTGATGTGGGGTTTTTGCTTTCAATGGCAGTCATTTTCCCTTGTTTGTTCATCAAGCTTGAAAAGTGCTGTGCACAGAAAGTAAATATTCCACTACAGTGGCTACAGCCTTTTCACAGATTAGCCTAGAAAGGAAAATGATTGAATTAGGAGCAATAATGGCTCCTTTTTGCAAGTGAAGGAAAGAAAATTTCATTTGGATAAGGTCCAAGAAAAGCTTTTAATTGTACCGTATAGGAGTGCGAAATATATCTCACCAGCTACAGCTTGTGAAGTTTGCCACCTACTGAGGAAAACGCAGCACAGCAATCCCAGAAAAGGGAAAAAATAATAATAATTTTTAAAATGTGCTAGAGTTATTTCATCATAAAGCCATATTCACCCCTGGAAACTATAACCATAAAGACATTTGAATAGCTCTAGACAGTTGTCAATGGACTGATAAATAACAGAAGTTCTTCTCTTCCGTCACACATACAATTTCACTCCAGAGTAACCTTAGCCTTAGAGACTGTGTTTTATCCCAGACCTGTCCTAGATTTGAGATCTGATGTCTTGCAAAACTAGAAATTGCTTAAAAAATAGAATCCCGGGCTTTTAAGGAGGCGTGTAATTCCCAAGAGATTTAATGCGTTGGAATGTCCTCAGCCACAGACTGCTACAGAAGAAGTCCTGCTGTATCCACTTCTAAAATTGTAGTGGTAGTTTTTATTCGGCTCCAAGACCTGTAAGAAGTGCTGTTAAAAAACTCTACAACAAGAGGCATGGATGAAACATTACCTGTGATAGTTCAGAAAGACCCGTTAAAGGTTTAGAAAACCTCGCAGTATATTTTTCTATGACATTCGTGGCACGTATACAGTGTCAGAGGAAGACAAAGTCCTACAGAGGTCTTGCAGACTTTACTGACTGAGAATTGCTCTCATTTCAGATTTACTTGGGTAAAACTGAAGATGTCATTAATACCTTTGATGGAGCCACAAAAATAATAATCATAAATAAAAATAATAAAAAGATAAAGGTTCAGAAGAGTTAGAGTTTGACCCAGAGTTACTTCACAGCTCGTCATCAGGATGCAAACAACACCTCATCAAAAAAACTCCCCATCTGAAGGTGGGATTGCTGTCTACCACAGCTCTGCAAAGAGCGCATTTTCTTTCCCTTTGGAGATGAAATATTCAGCCCTGGATGTCCTTTGATGGACTTCTGTCTGAATTTTGGAAAGCCCACAGACTATGAGAACTACATCTGGCTCATGACAGCATGAGCAGATACATCATGTCTTCAGACAGAAAGTTCATGTTTGGCTGACATAGTCCACAAAATGGAAATCTCTGAACAATACATCATTATTTTATTAGTTTATTTATTAGTGCAAGGCACAGTGCAGCTGTGCTGCATTTCACAGAGCAGCACTGGAGAAGGGCATTGCAGCTCTCGCAGTGTGTAGGTTGAGAGAAGGAACAAATGAATATGTGGTTTCCTTTTCCAGGGGATAAACTGAATGCTCTACTGAGATACAATCAAATTGTAATGCTACAGTGGAACTGATACTCTCTCTTTACGCTGTGATTCACAGAAGCAGTTGCTTCCAGCAAACTTGCCTTGAGCAAACACTGAAAGGTTGGCCTCTAATCTAATATTAATAGCTTTTAAAGTTATTGCAGTCAATGTAAGCAAACAACAAAAAAAAAAGAAATAGTTTTGTACACTCTGAACTTCCTTGCCTTCCTTCCTGGATGAAAAAAAATTAAGTTAGGGGAAAACATCTTTTTCCTAATGTGCATTAAGAAACCTCACTTAAAATTGCATGCAATTTATCTCCAAATTCATCTGCTGACCCACCTGGTCCTGGGCCTTTATTACCTAATATCTCTTTCAGGTCTTTTTTATTTCTTTCTCGGCACACCATTCAGCTCGTTCTCCTGTCTCTTGTAGCAGGCAGCTGGCGGAGCAAGGCACTGGCAGTCAGGAGTTGCAGCACAGATCTCTGGGCCTTGCTATGCTCCTCGTTGTGATCAGAGGTCACAGCTATTTTTCAGGTAGCTCCTTTTTATGTTTCTTCCTTGTGTGAGGCAGCTGCCCGGAATTTGCAATATTTAATTCCTCTCTTGTGTGGAGCACAGAATATCATTGTAATGGGACACTGAGCACATTCCCAGCATCAGACTTGTCATCTTCTGCCTCAGCCACTCCCTCCAACGTCATTTCCAGTGCGATACCCTCTGCACTTTGAATGCTGAAAGCAGTTGAGACAACTCCACGCGCCAGCTCCATCCTTTGGTCATACTGAGTTCCACATCTACAAAGTTACAAACCTACATGTGAGCCTCTCCTCTTCAGTTGTTGGTTTTGTTTGCTTGTTTGTTTGTTTCACACCTGGAAATCCACCACTACTACTCCATAAATTCAGAGTTGGAAATAAATAACTTAAAGTTAAGTGTAACATGATAGGAAAGGCTGCTCTGTGAGGCACATTCACCAGAACACAAATACTTGATCAGTGCTAGCAATAACCTAAAAGAATGTATGGAACATAGAAGATGCTTCAAGAAGAAATACATTGCTAAGCAGATCAGTTACATATTGAAGTTAAAGTCCATTCAGAAAGGAATGTCAACAGCTTTTCTTATATCAAAATCTTGTTAACAAATATCCACAGGGTTAATAGTGTATTTACAAAGAAAGAAAGGAAGAAAAGAAAGAAAAGAAA
>VXAB01001620.1:0-25494 GCA_013399175.1 Odontophorus gujanensis
GCTCTCTTCAGCAGTACCTGCAACTTTATGGTCCATGAGTTTCTTCCTAAAGTTTTCTGTTTGCTCAAGCTATGATGCCTAGTTTAGATTCAATCCAGTTCAGTTGACTCAAGAGACATATAAGACAGCAATATACTCAAATTTCTTAGCGTAGAGACAGAACTCATTCTAAGTAAAAAAGTAACAGCATCATATATGTGAGTTCCTTCAAAAATGTGGACAAACTCTTCTGAAGCTTTTACAGCTGCAATCATAACAGTAACAGCAGTGTTTGCCTTTGTGTTAAGTTTTGTGCCTGTCTAGCAATACCTTTCCATTAAGTGTAAGTATCTCCTTGCCAGGAAAGTAAATTACTTCAAACAAGGTGGGAAACTCTGGCTCTGAGCTGTACTTCCTATTATGACTAAGCATGCTCTTATTTCAGTATGCACCTTGTCCAGAGGGACAACTTAACTTTCATTTCTGCCAAACTACAGCTGACATTAGTCCCTCTTAGAAAAGGCTTTTAACTTTTTGTAGATGATAGAGATGGAAGAAGAAAAACCAGAGAGAAAGCTGTCAAAGGCTTATTGTGTGCTTGTGTTTATATACATGAATATATATATATGTGTGTATATCTGTACTGTTAGATTTGGAGACTAGCACTTTATAAATACTAATTATTAGCCTGCAGATATTTTTTTTCAAGTCTTTCTTTTTCCAATGGAAAAATGTATGATAGGCCCTACTCTAACAATTCTTTTATAATCCATATGTCTCAGTGAATTTTAAAAACAAAGTAAGTACTTGTCGCAACTTATGTCTAGGAGAACTATAGAGATTTCCTTCACAATTAGATTGTCACTATTACTATGTCTAGTGTTATGCTTTATAGTGTCATATTCTTTCAGCTTGCTGTGGATCAGTGTGCACTCTGAGGGCAATGAAATCCTATTGGAATTTAAGAACTGTTTAGGTCTGTGGCTACTGTAGAATCATAGAACAGCCTGGGTTGAAAAGAACCTCAAAAATCATTGAGTTTCTACCCCCTGCCATGAGCAGGGTTGCCAGCCACTAGACCAGGCTGCCCAGAGTCACATCCAGCTTTGCCTTCAATGGTTCCAGAGACGGGGGAACCACAACCCCCCTGGACAACCTGCTCCAGTTCCTCACCACTCTCTGAGTGAAAAACTTCCCACTAATACCTAATCTAAATCTCCCCTGTTTGATGTGTTTGTGGGAATAAGAGCACACCATGAAGTATGAAAACAGTTCAGACTTCCTCACTAATAAAAGCTTTTTATTCAGGCACATGCCAAAGGTCTTTTAATGTGACTGCAACTTTTACATGAAGGAACTGAATTCAACCCATTTAATGGTGTGAATACATGTAACTGTGTATATTACAGACATTCAGATTTGAACTGAAACCCTCAATCTGCTGGGCAAAATAGCAAAGCTCTTTAACCAAGTACCAAAGTTTCAACTCTTTCCATCTCAGTGTCATGGAGAGGAACCAAGACAAATCTCAAGCAGCAAGCATCAAGGAGACAAAGATATTTGCTAGCACCTGGCAGCCTGTTTACTTTTCTGTGGAGTGAAAACAGTCTCGAGCTAACCTAGACTGAAATTCCAGTTCAAAAGTGACTGGGAATTTGAGAGGGGATATGTTCACCCATTTAGCACTAATAGGCCTGTGGGTAGCTACCACCAGCAATCAAGATAACACTGTCTGCCTGAGCATTTTTTTTGTCTTTTCAAGATAAATAAATAGATAGGTAGATAAATAAATAAATAAATAAAGTGTTTATGCAGTCAGCTGCTGGTTTCTGCTAAGCACATTTTGGTGTGCTTAGTCTTTGTGAGAGTCTGTCTTTCATACTCAGTCCCACACGTACACCTTGAAATCAAAATAGGCAGAAAAAAGACCCAGATTTGTCCTCAGAGATTTGTGATGCTGCGCTGGTAAGCATTAATCATTTTCAGTACTAGCCACTAGATAGCACTAGAGAATCAAGTCTCAAACACTGTGGGATGCATAGGCTAAACAAATTCAAGCAGCTCTGGAACAGCTGCTGAGTCTGTGATTGTTGTTCAGCAGCCTAATACAAATTGTTCCAACAGGAGAGAGTTGCTTTAACTTCTAGTTTATTTAAAATGTCTGCAGTGATGTATTCCCAGGCAAAATCATAGAGTAGTGGGAACAGTTATGCTACTCCAGCCCTCTTAAATAATTCTTTATATTGACTCTCATAATATGTATGCTATAATGTTGAAGTAAAAACAGATCTCCAACACCATACTCATAGCAATATATGCCTCCAAAAATTGTGCCTCCAAAAGACATCCTCAACAGAATCTTTATTCAGAGAGAGTAAAAATTACCTATGTCTGTCACAATCTAAAAGTTTGTTCTGGCCTTTGTAAAATTATTTAGCATCTGTAGGTTTCCAACAAGCATTTAAGATATTACTATCTGTGTGAGAAGCCAGGAGTTTGGTGTATTGAATCTGTTATGAAAACCAATGAAGACACAACTGCTTGCTTACTGATTGCCTTTCAGTAAGCCGCATATAAAGATATGTATTCTTTTTTTTTTCTCCTCAGAGAGCAAGAAACATAAAAATGTCATGAGGAAAAGTTATGGTTTATTGTCTTGCTCTGTGCAATTTCATAGAATTTGCACTGCTCCTGCAAACTGTGTTTAAGCACAATTGATCTGCACATCCAACAATCAGGTTTTTTGACAGACCTGAGGAGTAAACATGGCTAAGCATGGTGCCATGCAAAATAAAAAACTTCAATAAACTGCTCTGAAAAAAAGTCATTTCTAGCTTTAGGTTCAAAATATTCTGCTGTAGGTGATGGCAAATTCTTCTGTTATTTGTTAATATGGTTTCTGCACTCAGGTGCCACATCCTACTTTGATAACAAGTCTCAAGAGTTTGTGGATCTCAAGGATCTAAAACGTGCAAGTTTGAGCCCTTGCATGTAGTAGTACTTCTTATACACTTGTCTTGAAGATCAGGTTTGTGATCACTTCAAGGTATCTGGGTTTTATGGCTCACTTCTAAAGCTAAACAGGGTGATAGTAAAATATACAGCTATATTTGGGCTTATTTACTATAGGCATGCTTCTTTTTAGGTATGTGGATTTTAAGGACAACTATAGTGCCTGTTGCTGATAGAAGCTCTCAGGAACTCCCAGAAGATTCAGCTGATGCATGGATGAACTCTTCTAGCCAGTATGTTGTTCCATGCAGGAATGGCAGCCTGTTGTCAAAAGATGCTATCTTTGAGGCTTGATTACACATACAGCACTTCCAAAATACCACTACTTACCAATCTGTAGAAAGCGAAATTTTCCCAGCAGTGTATGAGAGTAGTGTATGTTCAAGTGTGGTGATTTAACAGCACTAAAGGCTGATCACCTGTTTCTCCACAATTTAAAGGAAGATTCTAAAGTCCTTTCTCCTCTATGCCAGTCCCCCAGCTGTAGCTTGGAGGGCAAGATTTCTTGGTGATAAGAAGCAGTTATGCCACCATGGAGCAAAGAAGGGTTGTCAGTCACACTTCCATCCTGCTCCAGGCACTTGTTGCTAGTGGATAGCTATTCACAGCTGAAAGGCTAGCAAAGTAGTTTACCAACAAGGCTGTAAGGTGGGCTAGCATTACAGTGCAAGTAAAGCAAATGGAGTGACTGACTTTCTACCATACATCCTTCCAAACACTTTTCAGCCCTTAAAAACAAAACAAAACAAAACAAAACAAAACAAAACAAAACAAAACAAAACAAAACAAAACAAAGCAAAGCAAAACAAAACAAAACAAAAAAACCTCAAATGATTATTGCACATATAAAACTATATAAAGCATGTCCAGACTTCTTCTATACTTCATTCTCGAATGCAACTGAATTTACAGAGCATGTTCTGTGGTTTCATTTTGCTCCAAGTGCCAGTGGTGGGGAAGCTGTTTTTCTAAGTACTTTGAAAACATGTTTCAGCAAATCTGATCTTTATCAGATCCTGTTGAAAGGGCTGCTCATTCTGAATAGTGAAGCAGGCCGGTTACATTTTAATCTGGGTTACATAAAAGATTGTTCTCAAAGTGGTACATATTGACATTGTTCCCACACACACTAATTTGCACCTAGGAAGTGGAAAGACCAGATTGTACATAAAACCTGTATGCATGGGTCCGTGCAAGTCTATGTATAAACAACTTTTAGCTGGATTCTCTCAGAAACACGAATACCTTTCTGCAGTATCTTGGCTGTTTTGGTAGTATATTTTCTCATGTAATGGAATGAGGAGGGGGGATGAGTTGAGTAATTCAATAGCTTTATATGGAAAGAATCCTTGTTTTGTGACCTACTGTATATGTACTGAGGATCTTGGAAAAGAGTTTAGAAGAGTAGTGGGGTTGTGTCCAGAAGTGTGGACATTGACTTTCCTTAGGAAACCCAAGGGGTTCAAGTTCTAGGCCATTACTTCTTATCCTGTCATGATGCACCACAGAGAAGAGCCTGGACTCATCCATTTGCCTCCCACTTCCTTTAGATATTTATGAGCACTAATCAGATCCTCCCTCAGTCTGCTTTTCCCCAGATCCAGGTTACTCAGCCTTTCTCTACACAGGAGAGGCTCTAGGCCCTTTTTCATCTTTGTGTCTCTCCTCTGGACTCCTTCTAGTAGATCCCTGTTTTTTTTTTGAACTGGGGAGCCCAGAACTGGGCAAAGTAGTCTAGATGTGGCCTTAGCAGGGCAGAGGAGATGGGGAGGATCACTTCCTTCTACTGGCCAAACTGTTTTTAATTCACCCTAGGAGGGGTGAATCTCTGTCCCTAAGAAGGAAGATTAACCATGTTTGTTAGTTAATGATGTTAAGGTTAATCTCCCTTTTAGAAGGCTAGATACATATGCTAATTTTCAAGATGCACCTAAAAGGGAAGATTAGCCATAAAGACTGAGTTGTCAGCACCTGAATCAACTCTAGGAAAATCATGTTCTATCATTTAAGAATCACTGGAGAGATCTGCTAAAAAATTTATTTTCTGATTTGTGTAAGCAGTAAATTCAGTCTTCCACACATCGGAGAGTCAAATTGGTGCATTTAGATCCCCAAAAGCCCAATTAAAATCAGGAAGGGACACCACCAAAATAGAACAAAAGGAGGTGTCTTTTGCAAAATGTAGTTACCTGGAAAAAGATGTTTTTTTTTGAGGGGCATCCTATGGTTTTCACATGTGATGGGGCTAGCAGAAAACAAGCATCAAGTAAACTAAAAGTTGGGCAATGTTTAAAGCCAAACTCAGTTACAGGGGCAAGTAGTGTGTATAATGTATGCTTTATAGGTAGGCTTGTAAGATAGGTGATGTAGGAAAAGAAATCTAAATTTCAACAGGAAAGAATTCCTTCTCCATCAGTGAAATTATTGTTTCACTCCTTGCTTTTTTCTGAAGAAGTATTATTACTACTTTAGCAGATAAAATCTGTAACTAGAATTAAGGCAACAATAACAAATAGCTGCCCTTGCATTAGTGATCAAATCAAACAGAACAGATCTACTTTGTAAAGCATAAATTTACCAACTAGAAGTAACACACCCCTCAACGTCTGCTCAGTGACAGAGTCTGAGAGTTGTGCTGCATGCATCCCCTGGAATTACTGTTATGGACAAGTTATTGACAGGTGTCCAAATGCTTTAAGGAACTATCAGTCCAGTGGATGGCATCGCAGCTCCTTGGCTTTCAAGAGTCCAGAGTGAGTACCCATTTTATATCCAAGTGAGTATTTTTAGGTCAGAGTTGTTGTGATTTAGGTCCAGCTACATAATTCAACCCATAAAAAGTATAATTTCATAAACTTTACAAATATAGACTTGTTCAAATATCCAGTGAGAATAAAATAAATAAATAAAATTCTACTAAATACTTATTGGGAACAAAGAGGATGTAAATGCTGTAGAAGTTCGTTTGCTGCTCAAGCTACTGGGATGGAATTCAGTAGTTTATTTATGCTTTGACAAGGTATATCATGCTGAGGAAAACAAGCACTTATGTGTAGGCAGTTAACATTTCTGGGCTTGACTTTGTGGAGATCTAACTGGTATAATGTTGTCTGATCAATACTTGATTATTTCAGGAGGCCTGGGGAGGCACTCCAGCCAGAATTAAACTGGAGACTGCCTTTACAAGTGCTTCTGATGAACAGATTTATAGGGTGAAACTGTCATTTCTGAAGAAAAGATAACAATTTTATTTATTTTTTTGGTGTGGTTATTTCAGCCCGTTTCTCATCTGGCTCCTTTAGTTGAATACTCTTTCTTTGCTGGGTTTCATTTGTTGTTTTACTGTGTCAAAGCTTCAAGCTTAGTCTCCTGCAAAATGTATCCAGTTTGGGTGATTCACTGCATAAGATGAGTTAGTATGGTCAGAGACATTCTTCAGAGGTAAACTCCCATTCCAGACTGAAGTGTTAATACTGAGAAATCCAGGCAAAAATATATGTACTAGAAATAAAATGTCAATTATACAGGACTGTTGTTAGCAATCAAAATTGCTGATTATTTTTAAAACCCGTTAACCATCACTTTTGTTATTAGAGTATGTGTTCCATAAATAGAAAGAAAGTACATTCAGTTGAGGACCAAGTCTAACATGTTTCATAGGAAATGTGTTTGCATGTGATGTGCTGTCTGCAAATAGAGAGGAACTCTGCTATGGCTTTAATAAATCTCATGCTTTCCTACACAGATTCTTGTTTGAAAGTCGGGACTTAAGAATGTGCTTTTGTCCTGTCCTCAGAATGGAAACACGCATGATTTATAACCGTAACAAAACAAATCCCTTTTCTATGCACAATTTTTAGGCAGGAAATACTAAACGGCATTTAGGAAATGTAATTGAAACATAGATCTCCAGATCATGTAAAATCTAGCTGTCCAAGTCACTCTCTGGCCTCTGCAGGTTTACAAGTCAATTCTCTTCTTTAATGCATCAGGACATCATGGACAATAAACAGTATCTGGGAGATTATATTCCCAGCTCTTTGCTGTGTACTGAGTGCACTGAGACAGTTTAGATAGAAGAGCTGTTGAAGCCTTAAACACTTGATTTCCTGGGACAGAAGGGGCTTTGGTCTGCTCCGGTGTGAGTGGATGCCCTCAGCACAGTGCTGGGGTTTAACCCTGCCTTGTGCTGGGCTTACATCCTGCTTGGAAGTCAAGTTCTGTATTTTATGCACATCAGTATTTCATAGATCATAATGGCAGACTTGTGGTGATAGCCAGTAATACAATTACTCCCACTTCTGAACCACTTTGTCTTCCTATTCAGAATCAGCTGGGGTGCTTCAGGTAGCCATTGTGTGTTGCTAGGGATGTTTCTTGGGTGGCAACACATATTGCCAGAGGCCAACCAAAATGCATTCTGCTTGGCTAGCTCAATACATATTCTGGCTTTCTTATCCTTCCTTCAGATTTCAAGGCTTGTTAGCACTGTGTGTCCCTTTACTCTGATTGGCTGTGTAGGTATGGATGGGACACTGCTAAGAGCAGTTTGTTTACAGAAGATCAAATGAACTGGAAGAACCTCCATGAGATTGTTGCCTTTGTGATCATCAGCTTCTGGTATTGTATGTTGACACTTCATTTATTTGATGGAGACTTCACAGAAAGAGGAGAAATTTTCATTTTTCTTTCTGTTTTACTCCGTGAGTGGTAACAAAACGACAGCGTTACTTCTTGTGCTTTCGGTTCAGTCTTTCTAATAGGCTAAAAACCAGGTCTTTGTGTCAGAAGTGTGAGATGTTTATATTACTTTAATAGTATTTCCCCTTACTTTGTTTTCTGTTGGATGCAAACTATGCAAACATAGAGCCATATAATTGCAAAATAAAGCCGCAAATTGCAATGTCTCATCATTAACTCGCTTGAGCATGGAAGGGGTGAGTTGGTTAGCTCTCAGAATACTCTACTGTCCAATGGCCTTCACAGATCCACTTGTTACAAATTTGAAAAAACTTTCCAGACTCGAAAGACCTTCAAAGTGTTTGCTTTCATGAGCTGTCCAAACACTTTCTTCTTCAGCACCCTAAGTATTAATTTCTGTATTACCAAAGAAACTCCACTGTGTAAAAGAATGGTATACTAACACAGTGGTGGGTCTCCTGCCAACAGGGGCACATCTACAGGGACACTATTACAGCTTTTGTACCTTGTCTTCACCATGCACACTCCCTGCCCTGTTTTCCCATTGGGTGGGTATTACAGGTTCACAATATTACCAGGTTTACATTTGTTAATTACATTTTGTCACTTGTTATTTCTTATTCTACCTTGCCACCAGCCAGTCAGTCCTGCTGTTTCCAAGATGACTCAGGATACTACTTATTGCACTGACATGGTGATTCTCTCCAAGGCCTCTGTCCAAAGGACATGGGGGTGTCTGTCATGCGTTTCTGATGCCTCTTCTGACAGGCAAGTTCCAACGTGCCTTTCCTTCCTTGGGCATATTGTACGACAGAATATTACATATATGTTCATACTGGCTAAACATAAATTGTTAGTAGCTATACCGGTACACTGCTAATTAATTTGCAATCTTTACTTCTAATCTCTGTGATGCTATATGACTGCAGAGGCCATGAAATAATTTTTTTATCTTGTTTTTATTCTGAAAAAAAATTCTATTCCCACAGTCAGATGGCTGGAGCATCTTCTATGAAGAAAGGTTGACGGAATTGGGCTTGTTTAGTGCAGAGAAGAGAAGGTTCTGGGGAGAACGTATTGTGGCCTTCCAGAACTTGAAGGGAGAGTAGAAACAAGAGGGGGAACATTTGTTTATGTGAGTTGATAGTGATAGGACAAGGGGGAATGGTTTTAAACTGAGACAGGGGAGATTTAGGTGGGATGTTAGGAGGAAGTTTTTCACTCAGAGGCTGTTGACACACTGGAACAGGTTACCCACAGAAGTTGTGGATGTTCCATCCCTGGAGGCATTCAAGGCAAGGCTGGGTGTGGCTCTGAGCAGCCTGGTCTAGTGGTTGGCAACCCTGGCCATAGCAGGGGGTTGAAACTAGATTATCTTTGAGGTTTCAACCCAGGACATTCTATGGTTCTATAAAAAATAGAATAATAACTTCTGTTTTTCTGGTAAAATACTCAAGCTACCTGATGCTGTTCATCCAGTACTGCAGCTCAGCTTGAAGGAACAAGACTGTGCTACTTCATAAGCTGTGTGTTGCTTGCCACCTGCAGTGCTATTCACCATCCTGTTCTGCCCTGCCATGCTTGGCATCAGGAGCATCAGTGTGTTGCTGGTTTAGGAGGGAGCAGAACAGATTCCAAACAGCATGCTGATCCAAGGAAGATTTAGATTAGATTTGAGGANGTCCAAAGGACATGGGGGTGTCTGTCATGCGTTTCTGATGCCTCTTCTGACAGGCAAGTTCCAACGTGCCTTTCCTTCCTTGGGCATATTGTACGACAGAATATTACATATATGTTCATACTGGCTAAACATAAATTGTTAGTAGCTATACCGGTACACTGCTAATTAATTTGCAATCTTTACTTCTAATCTCTGTGATGCTATATGACTGCAGAGGCCATGAAATAATTTTTTTATCTTGTTTTTATTCTGAAAAAAAATTCTATTCCCACAGTCAGATGGCTGGAGCATCTTCTATGAAGAAAGGTTGACGGAATTGGGCTTGTTTAGTGCAGAGAAGAGAAGGTTCTGGGGAGAACGTATTGTGGCCTTCCAGAACTTGAAGGGAGAGTAGAAACAAGAGGGGGAACATTTGTTTATGTGAGTTGATAGTGATAGGACAAGGGGGAATGGTTTTAAACTGAGACAGGGGAGATTTAGGTGGGATGTTAGGAGGAAGTTTTTCACTCAGAGGCTGTTGACACACTGGAACAGGTTACCCACAGAAGTTGTGGATGTTCCATCCCTGGAGGCATTCAAGGCAAGGCTGGGTGTGGCTCTGAGCAGCCTGGTCTAGTGGTTGGCAACCCTGGCCATAGCAGGGGGTTGAAACTAGATTATCTTTGAGGTTTCAACCCAGGACATTCTATGGTTCTATAAAAAATAGAATAATAACTTCTGTTTTTCTGGTAAAATACTCAAGCTACCTGATGCTGTTCATCCAGTACTGCAGCTCAGCTTGAAGGAACAAGACTGTGCTACTTCATAAGCTGTGTGTTGCTTGCCACCTGCAGTGCTATTCACCATCCTGTTCTGCCCTGCCATGCTTGGCATCAGGAGCATCAGTGTGTTGCTGGTTTAGGAGGGAGCAGAACAGATTCCAAACAGCATGCTGATCCAAGGAAGATTTAGATTAGATTTGAGGAGAAACTTTTTCTCTGAAAGAGTGGTCAGGCACTGGAATGGCCTGCCTAGGGAGGTGGTTGAGGCACCATCCCTAGTGCTGTTCAAGAAGAGTTTAGATGAGGTGCTAAGGGATTTGATTTAGTAGTTTAGTGGGTAGGGATGGTGATAGGAGGATGGTTGGACTAGATGATCTTGTAGGTCCTTTCCAACCCAATGTGTCTATGAATCTATGAATCTATGCTCTGAGCTGTTGTGTATGCAGCTCTCTAGTAAGCTGTTTCAGAAGGAAGAGCTGGGAGCAGAAGTAACAACTTGAAGAACACCACACAGTGACTTGAAAATCTAGAAATGGCCATTGGTAAGTCATTACTTGCAGGGCAAATAGAGCTAACAAGAAAACTGAGCTTGGTCACAGACAGTCTTAGCTACTACCCCACAGTCCCACAGTGACAAAGCACTTAAGTTATCTCTTCCCGCAATACTTATCATTTGCTGCACTTGATGTGCATGAAGATGTCAGCATAAGCTCATCCGTACAAAATGGAAATGATGATTAGAAACAATAAAATTCATTCAGCTAAAGTCACCAAAAATATTCCAAAATGACTTTAAAAGAAATGATCACCGTGTAATGTTCCCTTGAGTGATTTCTTGGTATTATTATTGGTTCAATTTAGAATGTTTGAAGTAAGGAATTCTGTTCAAATGATGCTTTTCTAACTTAGAAATCTGGCATCTGTACATTCAGGGTCCCAAAATAATTCTGACCTGCAAGAATCTAAATTGTTATTTATCTATGTGTCCAGTGGGGTCACCAAACATCTCCGTACAGAAGAAGACTATAAAAAAAAATCAAACAATCACATGAACAACACTTTAAAAAGTTTTTAGATTTATTTGCAACCTAAACTAGACAGCGGAATTGCTCTTTCACCTTACCCTTCTCCTCAACCTTCACCCCATTTATACCATGAACCTTACTCTTTTCAGGACCCAGAGTCTGGATGTTTTATTTTGCTTTTGTGAAGGTACTCATGTAAAAAAATGTTACTTCCCAGTCCAATGGGGAAAAAACAAGACCCTACTATGTTTAACAATTGGCACCACTGGAGCAAACTACATCCAGTTTTACAACTGAGCAAAGCACATACTGTTCTGGCAAGGGCCTTCTGAAGGACCAAAGAATCAAAAATTATGCCCTTCAGCTATGTGATATGCAACAGACACTATTGCTCTGCAATCACTTGAGTGGGAAGTCCCATGCTACCAGAATGAATCCTGACTGCAATGAGCCTGATTGCAACGGTCTTGTTGGCTTAAAGAGGGGCAGCTTTTCACCTTCGTTTCATGCGATGATGACTTGATTATGGTTGCTGAGAACAGTAGTTCTCTATTTAATGCAGTATCTGTGCTGGATTAATAGCTGGAACTCAAAGCTACTTTTCCAAGGACATGCTGTTTAACATTTTACTCATATCTAGATCTTTGGTTGCTAGCTGGATCTTAACAGAGAGTTTGATTTAATATACCTGGTATATTCTGTTTAAGGGAGGTAATTACATATTCCAGGAAAGAGTGAAAAGACAAGTCAGTGGAACAGGCTGGAATTTACTTTCAACTAAAGGAAAAAAAAACAACTCTTTTAGATCAACCCTTGAAGTAAAGATGTAATTCATTTGTTCAGGATGGAGTTATGGATATATGTGTTACAGATAAATAAAAATAACCAGTGGGATTCAATAATGAATTTCCCTCTTAGACTCTGCATGGAGGAATCTTAATTAGTGCGAAAATAGCAGGTCATTTTTTTTCCATCACAATGAAGATGATAAGTTATTTTTCTGTCTGAGAAGTTACTTTGTACAGGAGGGAATATTGTGGTCTAGAAATAAAAATATCTTGATCTCTGATCTTGTTTGTTAGAGGTTATATAGCTTTTCCCAGATAATTATTTTACTGCATTGATGAAAACCTATTGAGCTGTTATTTAATGCTTCGCACTGTGCTTTGAAGAAGAGGTCATAAAAGAATTTTCTGTCTTTCTCTCACTCTCATAAAATTGGGTACAGCCTTTTATTCTGACTCTATTCTCCTTTTCTCAGCTGAAGGTTTTAAGTGTTTTCTTGAAAATTTTAACTTGATTCCAAATTAAAAAAGCAGCCTCCTTCTGAATCACAGAAAAAGGCACTTATCAACAGAAATTTTTTTTCAAACTAGAGTACATGGGGAATTGATCTGCTTTAAACACATCCATGTAATTTAAAGTGCTTTATCTGAGAAATATCCAACTATCTTTTGGAGTAGAAGAGAAAATTCAGCCCAAGAAATTTCATTTTGTGTGCTTTTCTTTTTATTTTTTTAATGGATTTTTGGGCATTTATGACCAAGATGTTCTTGTTTTTTGTACCTTCCACTTCAGAATGTGAATGTCATGTCACAAGTAACCAGTGATGCTTCCTACTCCAATTTCTTTACTTGCACTTGTTTTCCTGCATGTTTCTTTGTGAATGTATTCATTTCTAATTATGTTTCAATGAAGTAGTCTTGGCAGAGGAGGGAAATTATTCTTCTGATTTCACATGCAGTCTGCTAATGCACTCAGTCTGAAGGTTTCTGTGCATAGGATTTTAATCTATGTTTATGGAAGTGTTCCTACTTAATACTAAAACAGCACAAGGGCCACTAGCCAGAGATTAGCTGTTCTAACCTAGGATGATACTAGAGACATCTTGTAAAACATGACACCTGTTTTAGATCTCTGTCAGGGCTCAACCTGCTTGCCTTATTTCAATATAGGGCTGAAGCAATGTTTAGGGTCTGATTTCCCATTAGTCTCAAGGGTGGCATGATGCCTAAATAAACAGATTTTTTTTTTGTATTTAGTTCATGGAGACACTTAAACTTCACTGAAGTCTCTCAGTACATTCAAGTTCATACCAGTAAGCCTTGTTGATTACTCTTCAGTAGGTCAGTGATTTTCTTCTCTCCATCTCCCAGTTTCTTATGAATCTTCTTACAGAACAGAACACAAAAGCCATGGAGACATGGAGACTGAGAGTGTAGCTATTAAAAAAGGAAAAAAGAAAATCATGAAACAGAAAGTTAAGAGAGTCAAAAAAGTCAGTAGGATAAAAACACAGCCACTTCTACCTCTAATCATTTTGAAAATGTGTTGTTGCTACAGATTCACACCCTTTAAAAATGGATTGCTTTATAAAGTTTTTAATATAGTCTGAGTTGTCAGGCTATGCAAATAACACGCTGAATTTTATTATGACTTATATTTTGAATTATTATTTTTTTCTTAACCTTTTTTGTGTGACCTTCATTTTGCAATTCTAGAAACCTGATTTCAAATGTTGGTTCATCCTCTTGTCTCAGTAAGAATATTATGTATTATGGACTGATTTCTGATGCTTCATATTTTACCAGAGACTCACCTATTGCACCTAAATCCTTGATTTCCCCTGAACTGATGAACAAAATCTCAAATAGAATTTCTGCATGCAGCATAAAATCACAGAATCATAGACTAACTTAGGTTAGAAGGGATCATAAAAATCACCTAGTTCCAAACCCCCTGCTGTGGACAGGTTGCCCAGGGCACCATCCAACCTGGCTTTAAATGCCTCTAGGTATGGGGCATCCACAGCTTCTCTAACTACTTCTTCTAGTGCCTCACCACCCTCTGAATAAAGAATTTCCTTCTAATAAGTAATCTAAATATCCCCTTCAGTTTAGAACCATTCCCCCTTGTTCAATCACAAACAGTGTAAGAATCCTGTCTACAGGTTCCCTCTAAGCACTAGTAGGTAACAAGGAGGTCACTCTGGAACCTTCTCTTCTCCATGGTAAACAAGCTTCACTCTTTCTTCGCAGAGAGGCTTTCCAACCCTCTGGCCACCTTATATTTTCTCATTGGTTCATACAAGCTGAATAAGAAGAGGGAAAACATGTCTCAGGAATATTTGATTTAGATTTGAAAAAGTAAAGAGCAATTCAGCAATATACCTTTTACTTTGGACCTATGGTCCGTATGTGCAAATGTTCAGCTACAGACCTTTCGATGTTGAATGGCCTGGTCACTATAGCCACCATATGAAGCTGTTACCCATCTTTGCATGAAAGGTAAATATTGACTAGCACTAACTAACTTCCACTCATATGATGGCTGTGACTCAGTTTGTGTCATGTTTCATTTGTGTAAGTATGTACATTTGTATCTGCCTTACCTTCTAGTAATTATTCCTTTTCTGTTTCCTTCATAAAGTAAAAAATAACATCTGAAAGATGCAACATATTTGCTTTGTTTCAGTAAAATGCTTTTTTTTTTTCCTTAAAATTTTCTGGAAATCTGTATCAGTTAAGAAATTGCATTTTCCTTTCTTGGCTTAGTCACATATCATAGGTCAAAGCAAGAAAAGATTTTCTTCTTGTCCCACAGAATTAGCCAACAAAAACCTTTGCTGGGATCTGCCAGATAATGGGTATTCAGAAACTGATGAAGTACTTTGTCTGTGCTGTTCAATCATATGACTCAGAGACTTTTGTTGCACAACACCCACATGTGAATATACACATGCATTACAAGGACAGTACTGTTCTTCTAGGATTGGAATTTATTTCCTGCAGGTACTAAACTTGTTGGATTTTGAAAAGAAGATTGGTTAAATGACAAAACCAGAAAAAAAAAGTCAGAGTCCTTGTGATGAAAGTGCTATTATTGGTGGTTGATTTACTTTAGCTTAGGGCCATCACATACATTATATTTGACAAATTAATTATAGAGGGTTATGCACACCTGTTTCCATCTATTCTATGGAATATTAATTTCAGTGTAGCTTCTGTTTAACTGGTATATTAATCTCTTCTCAAAGTTGTTCTAGGATCTCCCCTGTGTTGAGGCATACTAATGGAGTCACGTTATCTCGGTTTGTAACTAATTGAAGGAAATGTAATGTATCATGTTATTTCTCCTATTCAAACAATGGCAAAGATCCCCACTAAGATCTGCGGTTAAACATTAAAAAAATTCAACAGACACTGATTTGTTATTTTGCATCAAGTTGCCTTTAATACTTACGCTACAGACAGAAAAACGTTGATTCGCTTGAGCAAAATGTGGCACAAAATGTATTTCTATTCATTTGGGGATTTTTCTGTGTGGAATATTTAAAGCTAAATCCACTACAATGAAATACCATTGTTTTGTTTTGTTTTGTTTTTATTCTCTGAAAGATAAAAACAGCAGTGACCACATTTTGCACTGAAATGCAATACCTCGGGAAAAAAAAAAAGCAAAATCTGGTACTGTATTTTACAGCATAGGCATAAACAAATCAATCTTCCTAAAAATAAATTACTGTTCCTGTACAGACTAGACAATCTTACCTAGCATGTCTCAGGAATATTTCTTTTTTGTTCTTTTTTTTTTGTGTGTATTTATGCTCCAACAAGAATGTTAAAAATCTGGAGTAGTAAATGTACTAATAAATCAGAAACAGCAAGGTTTTATTGCAAATCTATAGAAAAAGCTGCCACTGCAGATACAGCCAGTATGGATATGAACTATGTCACCTTCCCCCTGTCTATCTGCTGGACATTTATGTACATGCCATTTTGCCAGTCAGGTGCAGCACCATACCTGCGCACTTAAATAAGCCTCCCCCCACTCCAACCTTGGGTCCCTCAAGACAAAAAGATATAGCAATGAAAGCATTAAGGTAGACAAGATCTGGAGGAGTATGTGATTTAATGCATGACCCCCAAATTTTTGTTTGGGCTGTGCTGTTGAGAAGATAACGCTCAAGGCTCTGCATTCATGGTGAATTTTTTTCTTATTAGGTCAAATACAGCAGTAGCTCAATCCAGAATGTGCAACACTTCTGGTCTGAGGTTTTGTACTATGGTAGAAAAAGGTATCCATCATAGTCAGAACTGTTTGGAACATCTCTTCTTAAACTGCATTTGACAGCACAGATTTGGGTCTCTGTTGCTGGCTGCTTTTAGGAAAGAGACTCTAAGCTGACAGCACAACAGGAATTCAGCTCAAACTGCTTCTTCCTACTAACCTTGGCTGCATTTGGCTGATGTGTGCTCTTAATGCATGACCATTCAGTGATGTGAAACACAGATAATGAGAGCCTATTTGTTACTGTTTTTCTCCTTTCAGCACAATAATTTAAGTAAATATGATACCAGAATTCAGGAATCACACAAGGAAAATAATGTACTCTGTTTCTTCCTGATATTGATGCAGAGCATGTATTTTCTTTACCCTTCCAAGCTGTTTGGATTGCTGCTAATCTTTCACTTGAAGGATGTTTTTATGTTCCTCTCACTAGGCATGGATTTAGAGACATCTTTTCCAGCCTTCCTTGTTCTTTGGGAAAAATCTTTGAATGTGGCACACTGCATTGCTGCCTTCCTGACCCTGCAGCTGGCCTGGTAACCTGTTAGCTGAAAACAGTGTACATGCTTCATTTTGAATTCTTTCCTTAAATAACAGGTGATGTTAGTTCTGTCAAACTATAAATATTTGCTTTCAATTTTGAGAGAATACTTCTTCAGGGAAGCTGTATCCTGAACCTTCTTGCCTTGAGCAGGAATCATATTTTAAAGATTTATTTAAGGTCATAACCCAGCTCATGATAAAATTGACTAAGAATCGACACTTTCCACCATGACACAAATGATGGTAGTTCAAAGAAACATTCTTCTCTAGCATTGGTTGTACTGATGACACTTTTAACTGTGATGAAGCTTGTAGTTCATTCATCACAGGTGAATGAACGGAGGCTGCCTGGAGGACTGCCGGCATCTCCAAGGTATAGGAGATATCAGAAGATTCTGGGGTGAGAAACAGAATGGTTAGGATAAGAAATAAATGGTGTCTTGCAATTGGCCTATATCTGATGATGTTACTCTGCAGAACTTTGGATGTTACAAAGAATTGTAGCATCGTAAAATGGTTTGGGTTGGAAGGAACCTCAAAGGTCACCTAATTCCAACTCCCCTGCTATAGGCAGGGATACCTCCCACTAGCCCAGTTGCTTAAAGACCCATCCACCCTAACCTTGAATGCTTCCAGGGAGGGGGCATTCACAGCCTCTCTGGGCTAACTGTTCCAGTGCCTCACCACCCTCACAGTAAAGAATTTTTTCCTAATAACTGGTTTATGCCAACCCTCTTTCAGTTTAAAGACATTTCCCTTCATCCTGTCACAACATGCCCTCATAAAATATAATATTATGATATTTCTGATGAAATGCTGCTTACATGTGTTCATGTCATTTGTATAGATTAGTTTGCTTAGCGGTAGGTATTAGTACATTAGTTTAAGAACAAATATATTTGTTTAGCAATGGGAATCCATAAGTGATAGTTTTAAAGCTTTCCTTTTCAGCTTTAGTGGGTGAACAGTCTCGTTTTTCCTCAATAATTTGCACTGAGGACATAATAGAATACTTTTATCTTCTGCCTCAATGATTTTGCCTCACAAGAAGTACTGAAGTCACAACAGAATGCTTGTACCTTTTGCCTCAGAACGTGCAAGGACAGTTTCCTTGGGTTCCACATGCACTTTTTTAAAAGTGGCTCCCTATGGCCTAATAAATAATGGAAGTCTTCCAAACTGGGGAAAAATGGATGAAAGTGTGTCAAGGGATTCAGTGATGAAATTGACAGTGAAAAAAGGGAAGAAGCATATGTGCTCTCGACTACCCTAAATAACACTGAGGGACAATAGCACATATCTATGAGTCCTTGAAAAGGAATGAATATGTATGCCACTGTACTGAATATGTATGTCTTAACTGTATAAATGTAGATCCTGAACTCTGAGAGAGCGTGCTTGTTTGTCAGGTTGTACACATTTTGAGGAATAATGCAATGCCATTTTCTAACACCACGTTGGATTAAGAGACTTTTCTTCCTGGGTTTTGAATGACAATATAGATACATGTCCAGTGACCAAAGTATGTTAAAATATGTTTAACAACTTCATTCTACCAGGAAGAAAAATTCTAGGTTCTTACTATCCTCAGAACATAAAATGAGACTTTCTTCAACTTGAGGGGGAAATCAAGATATTCTAATGGAAATGTAAGGAAGAGCAGTCTAACTTCAATTCTGAGTATGCAGAACTGTAAAGTTAGTCATCTGTTAGCCATTTGTAAAGTTAGTTAATATATGGTGACTATGGTGTTATTTTTTTTCACTGGGGCTAGTAGAAACTAAACCTACAAAGGTATTGTGCATGCCATATGGAGGATAAACAAAGATAAAGTATCCTTGAAAAATAAAATTTGGGATGAACAAAGTAAGGATAGGGGGTCTCTGCAAAACAATATATAGAAAAAACTGAGAAGAGTTTAGTAACAAGGATCTGGTCAAACAAACTTATCTTGCAAGTGTATGACAAGAGATGCTTGCTTAACAGCTGCATGTAAATTTTGTTTGCTGGACAGAACAAAGAGTGATAGACTTTACAAGATACAAAGAAAATTCCAGTTGGATGAAACAACAAACTCAGATCCTGGATTATAATGTATGTATAAACAAAGCAATCAAAGGAGGATACCTACTGTGGGGATGGTTGATAAGTGGATCAAGAAGAATGTGAACCCTGATTACCTCTGCCATTGGAGAAAGGGGGAAAGGCTCACTTGCATCAGGGTACAGGGATAAAAGAGGGGCTGCATCTCTCAGCACACTGAGAGGCTCCGCAGAGGTATGCCCTGTGGCATAATGGACTCTCCCTTTATTTGAATAAAGAGAGTTAAATACTCTCCTGTCTCTTTTTGGGGTAAAAATGATAGAGCAAGCTTTTATGAGCAGAAGTTTTCCTAACACCCTGGTATTGCTATGAGAGGACCTAATCCAGGTTATCCTGTATGTATCATTAAGGTTTATCAGTACTAACGGCTGACGACAGTTACAGTACTCATCTGAACAAATCTTGATAGAGAAGATTCAGCTTCGTTCTCATAAACCTGGAGGTGTAGGTGAAAACTCTCCATGGGACAATATTTGCTTCCCATTGTAGAATATGAGGTGTTGGGAGGAAGCAGAAACAGTGTGAAAGCTGTGTCTGGCTTTTCTTAAAACTGGTTGTGATCATCTTTCATTAGTTATCCTGAAGATAAACATACCTTTGTCTTAAAACATTTGACTGGAAAAGACTTAAGCAGATGAAAAGATTCCCCTTTTTAAAAAAAGGTAAGGGAGAGGAGGTTTAACCTGTCCATATTAATTTACTTATTCCCATGATTTGCTCCATTTGCTAGTCTATGGGATTGTTGACTTGTAAAGGGCATGCAAAGCAGGCTTTCATGATGAACCAGCTTGACTAGTTCTTAGTTGCTGGGGCAACCTGTTTGTGAACTCACCAGTGAGTTTGTGGCTCATGGGGAGACACTCCTTGGAGCCTCCCAAGAGACATAACCCAGCTTTGCACATTACCTTAAACACCAGCCCTGCTGCAGGCATCTGGCTTTCTCTAGCCCAGTCTTCAGTGACAATGACATGGTCCCTTGGGCATCTGTTTTAAAGCACAAAAGGCTTTGTATATGAACTTATAAAAAGCACAAAGAAGCATTTGAACCGAGCTGAGATCACCAGGTATGTTCAAGATAACAACAGAAAATTGCCATCTCTAAAGGCAATGGCAACTTAAAAATACTTTGAAGCAGCATAGTGAAAGATTTTTGGCTCGAAACAGTTTTTGGTTGCTGAACTGCAACAGCTATAAACGTCTTAATGTTAGCATACTATTCTATTACTACTGATCTTAGGTAGTTACTAATCAGTAATATACACAGGATTTATACACAGAATTTTTATTCTGCTTGAGGTTGAATGGCTATTATGTAAGAATAAGAAAATTAATTTTGATGGTATAAAATTTCAGATCAAAAGTGTTATCCATTTACTCAAATATAGAAATAAGAAATAAAAAGAAATAAATTTAATTAAATTAGAAAATAAATAGTAATATGATCTGTCTAAGGGCATTGGAGTGCCATGGGAAAAAAACAAACAAACAAACAAAAAAACCTACAATGATGTGGAAAGCTTGAAAATACTACAACAAAACATTAGATTATTAGAAACAAGTCTTACAAGTAAGCCTTGGATTTCAGCTAGTCCTCGAACTTAGGTAGTGGCAATCTCAGATGTGCACAGACTGTGGAGAAGGACTTTGGGTTCCTGGCAGACAAAATCTTGACATGATCCAGAAGTGTGCACTTGCAGTCTGGAAGGCCAACTCTATCCCAGGCTGCATCAAAAGAGGGATGGGCAGCAGGGTGAGGGAGGTGATTGCCCCCTTCTACTCTACCCACTGTGAGGGCCCTACTGAACTACTGTTTCCAGACCTGGAGCACCAGCACTCCCAGCACCAGAAATATGTGGAGCTATTGGAACTGGTCCCAAGAGAGACCAAGAAAGTTATCAGAGGGCTGGAGCACCTCTTCTATGGTGGAAGGAGTTAAGCATTTTCAGCCTGGCGAAGAGAAGGCTTCAGGGAGATCTTATTGTGACCTTCCAGTACATAGAGGAAATTTACAAACAGTAGAGACTTAGACTAGATGACAGAGGGAAATTCTTTACTCAGAGCATGATGAGGCACTGGTACAAGTTTCTCAGATAAGCTGTGGATGTCCCATTTCTGGAGGTGTCCAAGGTCTGTTTGGGTGGGGTCCTGGGCAGTCTGATCATCTAGGGGGTGAAAACCAATCCATGGGAGGGGAGCTGATTTTTATGATCCCTTACAACCCAAACTATTCTATGATTCTAAGCAAAGTAAACTTCAGAATAAGCATTACTTTACTTAATTACAAATTAACTTAACTCATCAGTTGTTTCGGTAACATTCACTCCTGTCTTAAACTCTTGCAATGTGAAAAAAAGAAGAAACTGTCTTTTTAGACTTTTTAAAATTTCTGTGAGTGAGTAAAAATCAAGACATCAAGTACCACTTTTAAGAGCAGTAAGTACAGAAACCACTGCAAACACTTTAACTAAAGTGGTCATACTTGTTCCCATTATTCACAGAAGTATGCTCCTTCAAATGTACACATGAAATAAGAAAAAATTTCCAGTAAGTTAAAGTGCTTCTCTTTCTTTTCGCTCTCAAACATTCAGGTTTAGAAAAGCATATAGAAAAGCAGAAAAGGCTGTTTGTTGGTATAGAAATACTTTCATGAAGAGAAAAAGATGTTTCTTACTGCCTATAATCACACTGATGTATTTAATAGGTGGTGGGCTTGTGTTTAATATATTGGGCCAGAACTCTGAAATACCTGATCTGAGTTCTTAACGACGTTAGACTTCCTGTGTATCTTTTCATACACAGCTGTTGAATCTTTTTTCTATGGAATACATTCCAGTCCTTGTGTTAAATTAAAAGATGAAGACTACTTCGGGATTTCATCAGTGTGAAGACAACACATCAACATTTATGGGTATTGGGCATATATATTCATCTGGGAGATTCCTGTGTTCTCCTTCTCCTGAGTTGTCCTTCATACAGTTGTGCTAGTCATGCTGTAGGTCTTGTGTTCTGTTAATACAAGGATATACTTGAGAGAAGTAAGAATATTGGGAATAACCTTACACAAAATCCTTTA
Organism: Odontophorus gujanensis; assembly: GCA_013399175.1. NCBI lineage: Eukaryota > Metazoa > Chordata > Aves > Galliformes > Odontophoridae > Odontophorus > Odontophorus gujanensis. The sequence continues at coordinate 21,949 of VXAB01001620.1, forward strand.
TGGACCAGAAATAGTGATTTCTGAGATTCTCTGAAATTATCTTTTTTTCATCATTGTTCATCTGGGTATAGTTTTGTCTTTCCTACTCTTCTTCAAAAATGGGTTGAAGACATGCTCCTAAATTGACAAGGTGCAATGTAATACTTTCTTATTAGAAGAAAATGTACTGTGCTTGAGTGTTTAAATCTCCCCACTGTATTATTCATGTGTACAGCTTTCAAAAATACTTTTGAGTTTTTCAGATTGAAATGTGAGAGAGAAATCTCACTTTCATTTTTGCATTCAGGAATGTGACTTGTGGTAAACATCTTCATGTTGAGTACAACAGTACAGACACTTCCATTCCATCACTCTGCACAGAATAGAACAATACAAGAAGCACATACCGGTCCTTAGGTGCTTGCCAGTAGCTGCTAGTGTCAGCAAGTAATTTCAGGGGGAGAATGTACTGGAAGATGTATATTATGTAACTGTAGCACGGCATGCCAAACTGTTATGAATCAAGATGGCAATAGCTAGCATAAGCACAAGAAAAGATTTTAATACAAGGCAGGAAAGGAAGACAAATATGCCCACAAATTTTTTATACTAAAATCAAATGTGAGATCTTGGGAAGAATCTGCAAATAAAGGGGAATTACTTTTCTTAAGAAGAAAATAAGCTAGAAGGCAGTATTTTCTGTGTTCTCGTGACTTTGATCAAGGACAATTATTTGTTATTCCTTAAGACTACACATATCAAGTAAGGAACATGAGAGACTCTGAACGTTGCTGGCATCTTCTTAACTGAGTATTGGAGGGACAAGCTGATGTGTGAAATATACACACGACCTGCAAGACTGCCTACGTGTTATGGCAGATGCAAGTTTTAACTGGAGACTTATTATTTTTTCCTAAACTTCACCTTACTTCTGAAAATGAGCACAATAGCTTGACTATGAAAAATGATAGGCCCTTTACTCCTCTAAGCTATTTTATTCTGCTCTGAGAAGACTATGAGCTCATGAAAAGACTGGATCCTGGTGACTACATAGTCTTTTTCAGTACCATCATATTAATAAATCTATTGGATACTCATGTGAAAACATTCCTAAGGTGATATACGTACGTACCAATATATAAGCCATGTGTATCAGATAATGTAGTCTACCAGACCACTTAAATACAAATTAAACCCTTGTAAGTTGGAAATACATCCAGAAGAGGAAAAGTGTGTGGAAAATCTGTGTTTCTGTGATGAATGGAAATACACTCCAATGCATGGTTGGTTTTTTTTTGTTTTTTTTTTTGGTCCTGAAGATTTTACTACAGCAGCTGTGGCTTATAAATATCTCTGGTCTTAATCCTTCTGAGTAATTCTGACTTGATGGTTTTATACAAAACCCCTAAAAAGGAAAGGGGAGGTTTGCAAGAGGTACTGTTGATGATAGATGGAAGAGAAGAGGGTGTATGAATTAGATTAAGAAATAATATTAAGAATAATGGTAAACAGACGTGGTGAATAAATGGAATCAAGGTAAATGTTGTGTTTGAATTTCTCACATGGGATTGTCTCTTTTATTTTTCATTTCATTCTAGGTGTGCAAAATCAACTTGAAACACTACAGAAATCTGACATACACTCCACAAAAGGTCCTTGTCTTACCCAAACTGAAAACTTCACTTGTAAACATATGAAAAAAGTACTCCCATGGGAGCCATAGTGTTTACTACTGTGCTATTATGGCAGTGCATTCCATGATTTGTCACTGGAGCCAAGGTTTCAAGGGAACAAAGCTGAAATGAACAATGGAGAGCAAAACATGGGAGGGATGGTTAAGCAATAAAAATCAAAGTAAAAACAAGCTTTTAGTTATTTATTTATTTTCCTTCTAATTCTGCTCAGTGATGATGGAGCTACTCCGTTCAAACTGGATTTACTACTTAAGGGAAGTCAGGTCAAGTAGGAATCAGTTTGCTGACAGTGTCAAGTTAATTTCTGACCTTGCATTTAAAAGAAATACAGCACAGTTGCATGTGCTAGGTATCGTTAGCAGACAAGTTGCAGCCCAAATAAAACTCCTGAAGACCAGTGTGATATCAAGAAACAGGCACTGTTTAATATGGATGCAGGAGAGGATCCTTCAATCTAATTGTGCACCCATCTTGTCCCTAATATGCATTTGGATAAACTTGGAGAGAGGGGTGCAGTGGTCGTGAGATTTCAACCCCACCTGTCTCCCCCCCACACACGCTTTGTTAGTTAAAGATGAGGACAGTCTCCCTTTTAGCAGGCTAGATAGATAAGCTAATTTTCAAGATGCTCCTCAAAGACAAGATTAGCCATACTGACAACACTGTCAACATCTGAATCAATTCTAAATATTCCTTTTCTCACATACTAAAAAATATAGTACACCTGACCAGCCAAGGAAAACTGTGTTTTGACTTCAGGGTATTTATATATTCTTTCTTGAAAACAATGGACTATCAAATTTACAGGGCTTTAAGATGTCTTCTTTTGTATATCTACTGAACAACAGAATCTTTTAATTAAATTGGCGTTGGTGTTAGTTTGGGTAGATTTTTTCCATCAAAAATCCAGCAAGAGTTCTTGGGATCCCAAGAGACAAAAGCTATCCAGTGGTTTTCAACCATGGCGTGTGACAAGTGATACTCCAAGGGGGACACATTCAAGAGTCTAATGAGGATGTGAATAATGAAGTGTTTGAAATGCACATCATCTGTCCACAACTGAAAGAACTGGAACATTTATTCCTAATTTTTGTTATAGTCCCTCTCCATTACTCTAATTTTCTGAAGATGCTTGACAGGTAAAGCAAGCTTTTAGAAATGCTTTGTCTGGATTTTAAAAATACTTAGAAATTATTATGAGGCAATGACCAAGCTCCACAACTTATAACAGATTAAAGATTGTCTGGGAGTTCTGTTTTTTTTTTTTTTTTGTATGTTTGCTTCTTGGATTTCTGTTCATTCATTTTTTTTATTTGTTTTTGCTAGTGTTTTCTTTTATCACTGTTTAGAAACAGACAATTCAGTGAACGCAATTGAAGGAAGACTGTTGCCTCACCTTTTCTTAATACCAACTGTCGATAAAACAACTGAATGGTAATGTTACAGAGATGAAATAAATTATGAATGAGCAGCATTCAAATGTTTATTATGAACTGAAAAGTTTGTATACATCTACTTCCTCAGTGCTATTGTATTTTATGTACAATTTTTGCACTTGTTTTGAGAAATTCATTTGTGCATTTTGTCTTCTCAAACGCTGTCTAGAGAAAGAGCTTCTCACACTTTTGAGAACTCATCGCATGTTCAGATAGGAAGATTTGTGAAGGACTGAAGTACTTTAATTATAGTTCATTTTGCTGGGTGTGGAGAACCTTCTGAGAGTAAGTAGAAAACTTTTTATTCTCAGTGAGTCAGAGACAGTGATTTTTGTAGACTAGCATATTCTCACCATTGTCCATTGGGAGTTTTCTAGCTGCTTTTACATTTTCCTTCCCCTCCCTTCCCCTTCCCTTCCCCTTCCCTTCCCCTTCCC
>VXAB01001623.1:7531-27216 GCA_013399175.1 Odontophorus gujanensis
CCCCCCCAGCTCCCTAATTAATAGTATTTGTGTGGGCCATTTGGCACAAGGAGGAACTTTACTTCCACAGGGAGCTGCACAAATGTTTTGGGCCATACCCTCTAGCATTTCACAATGGATAGAACAGAAGAAACCTTTCAACCAAGTTTGGTTCCCCTCTGATTGTTACCACTTGCATTAAAGGATCACCTAGAGATCTGTAGTGCTCTAATATATGGGATCCTTCTCTCTTGCCAGGCAGCTCGATGTTATGAAAGTCTTGCAGTAAGAGCCTTCGGTTTCCTGATGGGGTTGAGATGTAATTAATCAGGTGGTTGCTGATGGCTTTTGACACCATGCTCAGCATGCTGATGTCCCTCACTGAAAAAGCAAAACCAGGTACGTGTGTAAATCTTTACTGCAAGAAAAGTGCTCACGGCAGTCAACAACTTTACCTTCAAAAGTAGGCCAAGGAATGATGTTTATAATTAATTGATTGATTTCGGTTTAGCTCATTTTCCAACAGACTGTGATAATTAGAAAAGTATTTATCTGAGAAATACTTCTCACATGATGGGCAAAAAGTACTTCAAGCAATCTGCAATTATACTTTACTTTTGGTCACGTATATGTTTATGTATATGAGATGTATATATCACATTCATAGACATAAAAGCTGAAAATTCAGATAATGAGTCACATAAAATGTCTTCAACTCACCAAAAGGTAAAACATTTTAAATAATAATGGCTTCTTCTAAATGGAGAAAAAAAAAAAGTGGTAATGTTCAGATATTGAAAATAAAACCTCTTTTATTGGACTCTCACCTGAGAGATACCTCAGCAGCATTTGAAAGATCTCTAATGGCAGTGTTTTAAAGTATCCAAGTGTAGACTGAGGTTGGGAATCTGTGTCCACAGGGTTGCAGCTCTGCCTGGAGTGATGCCTACTGCCCCTGTATTTCTGGTTAGGGAGGGAGGCACAGCTGGTCCTTGCAGTGGATGTCATTGTTCTGCTGGTCCCATGCATTTATCCTGGGGAGAAAAGAGCACAGTCATGTTTTCAGATGAGGCAAATATATCCAAACGTAAGAAGAGGAAATAATTCAACTGCTGACACAGGAATGGAGTGTGAAAATGTTGGTCAGGTGCATAGGATAAACCTTAGTCTGCATTTAGTGCAATACAGTTCTTCACTTGAGGACTGCATGACAAGTTACAGTAATTAACAACATTTCCTTACCTTATTATGCAAATTACTCAACAGAATAAATAACAAAATAGGGGTAGTGACGTTACAAAAAGTATTTTGTTACTCGATTGCTTTAGAGTAGTAACTCCATACATGTATGCTTGCACCTGACCAAACAAAAAGATGACAGGTGACAAAGTTGCAAACCATCTTTATCCTGCAGCATTTATGCTGATACATGGCTTAATTTCACATAACGACTGTGTGTGAAGAAATGGAATGGATTGCTTAATTCAGTGAGCCAGGTTTTCCCAAAATGAGGGCCTGAAAAGCAACGAGTTTTTAAAGATGAATAAGTTTTTGATCTGCCTTCTGGTCTGAGTATCTAGGGTAGGCACACTCCACACTGTCAAACAACAAGATTTAGTGATTCACTACATCTTAAACATTTTACACTTCTTTTTTCTTATTTCTTGATTCTGACAGCTGAGGATTCAGGGAAGCTGTCAAAGAGAATGAGTGCTGCTGTGTAATTACAAGGGCTGGCAGCACTGGTAGTAACACAGCTGGAATCTGTCCAAGCTGCAGTGCAACATCCCAGCTACTATCAGTGGGAAATATGCTTGCAGAATAGACTTCATTGTTTGAAAGATTAAAAATTTACCAAAATTACAGAAAACAAGTTCCAAACATCCCTCATATTTATTGCTGAAGCATGCAAGCCAGGCCTCTCTGATACACCACATCCACAATGGAAGTTCTGTTTGTACTGACAGCAGAAAGGATATGGGGCATTCCATTAGCAGTGTTACAAATGGGTTTGGCTGAGGGCGGTGTAGGGTCTGCATTGTTAAGTGTGAGGAAGTCATACTCTGCTGGAAACATTTTTAGTTTAGGTATGTTACAATCTTAGCTAGCAACTTGTAACTCCACAGCGACCATAAAGCAAATGTATCTGCTCCACAGCGAGTGTTTCACTTGGCTTTGTTAAAACAAAAGACAGAAAACTGACACAGTTTCCGAGAATCCTGTAAGAACCTTCAAGAAATCACCCACAGATGAACAGAAAAGCCCCCGTTTGCTTCCTCTCTGGCTTGACGTGTTTTTTACTCCTTAGGGAATTCAGCCAGAGCAGTGCAGCAGTCTGTGTGCCTCCATCTGCTGCTGGGACTCTGCTTACTCAGAGAATTGCTTAATGGAGACTGGAAATTGAAAGGTAAACGTTAAATATTTAACAAGTTCAACCCTTAGCACTGTCCAGGAAGGTTCATCTTATTTGTTACTGTAACCTAATTTGTTTACAAGGCAGAAAGCATCAACTTCCTATGGTCTGTACAGTATTCCTTGTCCTTAAGCAGCTGCTAAATTCCTGCTAAGGGACGCCCCCCAGCCCCAGTCCATATTTCCCTGAGCACCCTGTTAGCGTTTGGCAAACACTTGTTACGAAAGCTTGTTGACTTTGGAGATGAGGTCGGATCCTTTCCATTTCCCTCACTCCTGGGGAGTGCCATAAAGCGAACCCCCTCAAACATCAGCAGGGATTTACTGCTCTTCCGCCTCGGTGGAAACACTCCAGCTCAGGTGAGCCAGGGCAAGCTGTCACAGATGTGAGTTTGGTTACCCCGTGGCTCACGCTGACACCTCACAGGGACCGTAATCTTTACAGGAGCAGCTTGATAACCACCCAAATGAGCCAACAACTGCAAAGGCAACACACAGCTCCAGGGATCACGCTGTGGGCAGCAATGGGGCCCTCAGCATGGGGCTATCTACCCCTATGAGGCAGCAGCGTGTGCTGGGTGGGTCACGCTCGGCCTTTTACTGGTGCTGCTGAGGGACCTTAGTCCCAGTGTCCCCCCTCACGACACAGGGCTGCACCCCAGCCCACACTGGGGCCTGCAGGCCGCACCTACCCGCAGACCGCACTTGCTGGGCTCCGTCCTGCCACGCACACACCCCCCGCAGCCTGGAGGGGAAACAAACCCGCAATTAACGTCCTTGGAATGAGTCTGATTGAGTTTNTTTAATAAGGGCAAGCGTAGAGCCCTGTGCCTGGGGAGGAATAACAGCCTGCAGCGGGACGGGCTGAGCTGCTGGAGAGGAGCTCTGAGAGGAGCTGGGGTCCTGGTGGCCGTGAGCAGTGTGCCATGGTGGTCGAGAAGGACAGTGGGAGCAGGGTGGGCAGCAGGGACAGGGAGCGATGCTCCCCCTCTACTCTGCCCTGGTGACACCTCGCCTGGAGCACCGTGTCCAGGCTCCTCGGTGCAAAGCAGGCAGGGAGCTGTTGGAAAGAGTCTCCTTCTCTGTGCAACCCGGGCTGGAGCTGCTCGGCAGGGGTCGGTGTTCCTGCCCCGTGGCACTGCAGGAGTTGGGCTGGGGTTGTCCTTGGGGATCCTCATGGTCCCATCCCACTCGGGGTTCTGTGATTCTGACACCGAGGTGATGCTGGCCGTGCTGCTCCTGTGCAGCTCTTGCAGTGTGGTCACCAGGGCAAGCTCGTAGCGCAGGGTCTGCGTGCACAGTGATGGCTCAGCACCAAGGCACCGTGCTGTGCGTGCATCTCAGAGCAAAGCTGCAGCCGTGTGGAACAGCAGCAGTGGCACCATCCACGCTGCGATGATTGCTAGCAGAAGCTGTGCTGCTCCAGGAGCTTACAAACCGCCCTGGCACTGCCGTAGGGGCACAGCACAGCTGAGTGGAAGGGAAACCTTGTGAGCTGCCGAACCAAACTGATTTTTGGAGCAGTGGTATTCCTCCTCAGTGCTGCTCCCGGAGGAGCTGTCTGTAAGTCGCCAGCTCTCCGGGGATGCAGCTGAAGCCCTGGGGAGAGGTTTTCGTGCTGCTCCTAAGGCGCTTCCCATACGATGGCAGCAGAGGGCTGCAGCTGCTGTAGAGTACATCTCCCAGCGCGTTTTTCTGCTGCCACAGTGGTGTGGGGCTTTTTTCTGGTGGGGAGATTGGTTTGGTGATGTTTCTTTTCCTCTGGGACTTTATTAGAATCATAAAGGTTAGAAAAGACAACTAAGATTGCCTGGTTGGACTACCAACCTCTCAGTGTCGTGCCTGCTGAACCTTATCCTTTCCTCATCTCAAAGGTCTTCTAAGATGTTGGTTATGCTCAAGCCGAGCAGGTCCTGATGGCAAGATAAAGAGAACTGGAGGTGAAAAACTAGGTTGTTCAGAAAAACTTCTTTTAGCAACGCTGAAATAGTAACAGAGCTGCATTTAAGAGATGCCAGACCATCACGCTGCCCTATGTGTCCATATGCCAGGGAAAATGGGGTGGATATGGAGTGCCCTTCTCCTGCTGTGTCTTCCTGGAGCCTGGCAGTGGCTTAAGGGCTTCCCGAGTCCTGTGTAATACACACAGCTTCATAACCACGTCCAGCCACTTAGTGATTGGCATAACTAACGACAGCCACGTTGGCACCGGGTTTGGAAATTGAGTTGCAGTGTGTGGTGATGGTATTATCTCGTGTTTGCTTTACGCTGGTTGAGTGAGTCACAGCGGTGTTGGTTTTCGTTATTACTTGAGGTTCTGTAATCCCAACCAATGTTTGTAAGCTGCTTTGGGCTGACAGGATGAAAGCTCATAAAGGAAAAGTGCAATTGAGCTTTATAAACGATGGTGATGGTGCTGCTGGAGTCATGGGGAGCTGCGAGGTGGATGGGGGCACCAATAGGAACAGCATCCACTGCACAAGGATCACATCACAAGATGAAAAGAAGAAGAGGCCACAGCAGGAAGGCATAATGCTCCCAGGTTTCACGTCGCTTACTCTGCTGAAATCACATTTTTTCTTAGTTTGCCAATTTATTTTTTTCTCCTGAGGTTTCAGTGGAACAGAGGGGTCATTAAGGAGCTCCAATGCAGTCTTTCATTTGCAGTGGAAGTGAGCACTGCATTCTGTCATTGCAGAATGACAGAAGTATGCAATTAGGGGATGGAGCTCAGCTCATCCGGTGCCCGCACTTCTCTGCAGTGTACAAGGATGAGGAGGGGATGGAGGCTTTGTACAATCCCTTCAGTTAATTCTCCACCTGAAATTAATTCCTGTGTCCTCTTGGGTTTGTGGTTCTCTTTGAAGGCTGAGGAATGGCACAGGTCTGAGCAGGGCAGTGGTGTGTGTGCATATCCCAGGGCTGTGGCTCAGAGCTCTGGAGCTGTTGGATCTGCTGGGAAAGGTGAGCAGAATTCTCACAATGCAGTGTCCTGTTTTCATGTTATCTCGCTTACAGAGCATGGCAATACGGATGAGATTTGCGCAGAGGGATTTAAAGGAACAAAGAGAATAGAAAATACAACAAAATAGGTAAACAGAGAACAAATTACGAGTATTTACTGAATGCATTCCATGCACTCAGTGGTTGAGATGGCTCCTGGCTGCAGCTCCATGGTGCTGCATCATCCTCGCTGCAGGATCAGGACAAAGTGGCATCCTGTCAACACTTAGGGCTGCACAAAAGCACAACAGAGCCATCGTGGTGCGTGGGATTCCCAGCTGCCCTCCTTCCTTGATGCTCTGAAATGTCTTAGTCTGGGACACATGAGGAAGGAGGGCAGGAACAGGCTGAATGTGAGGACTTGCCATTCTCTCCTTGCCTCTTCTACCTCACTTTGGATGCTGGTGGTAGCTGAGGGAAATTAATCATGCTCTGTCCTTCTACAGTCCCTTCCAGCCAAGGGTCTTAAAAAGCTCTGTGTGTCTTAAAGCACGGAGCTGCTCAAGGAACCTTGTGGAGGAGGGATGCCCTCGCTCAGCTGGAGCAGGGGGGCTGAGGATTCCCTTGGGGTCACTTGGAGGTTGCATGGCAGCACTGTGCAGAGTCCAGACCTGAGTGTTCAGATGGAGGAAATGGGCTGAGAGAGCACGAGGTGGGTGCAGAGGGGCTCGGGGCTGTGTCCTGTGCGTGTTGCTCATCCTTCGTTGGGTGTTTGGGATTCACCTCACACCTTGGCATTCCCTGAGCTCTAGCTGAGAGTCTGATCTCTAAGCTTTGCAATCTGCTCCTTCCCTAGAAATAATCTGATGTTATTCCAGTCTTCAGCTTTTCTGCATCTCCCACATTTGCAGAGAAATAGACGCCGATGCATTAAAAAAAAGAAGTGGATAACCAGGAATTCATTAGCGAAGAGCTGAGCAAAGCTGTCAGAGTGCAACTGGTGCTCTTCCTTTCTGTTTCTTTTTAAGATGCAGCATTCAGCCCTAAGCAGATGGGAACCTGTCAGCACAACATGGAGATAATTATCTGTTTGAGCCATGGGAAGCTTCGTGGCTGAGAGGAAGTTATTGCAGCCAATGCAGTTCTGCTTTGTCATCTTATCAGCTTTCTCATATCGGAGCATATTGGTGAGTTCCATTATTCCTCTGAAGAAACACTGCAAAAATCCTTGTTTCCATAGGGAGGTGCACTGATGATGTAGGAAACAGCGATCGATCTTCCATGGGTATTTGGATTTGCCATATATCAAAGCACAGAGATCTGATTGTGATAAATAACTGAGTTTTCCAATCATGCCTTTGTCGGAGCTGACAGTGGGGGTGGGCTCAGCCTGGAGCAGTCACTTTTGTCCTTTCCAGGTGTTGCTCTGCAGTCTGGATGGCATCTCAGGACATGCTCCATCACAGCAGCACAGTGCTGAGAGGCTCTTGTCCTTCCTCTGGAAATGGGAAGCTGAGAACTTCTTTACTTTTGAAGAGAGATGTCCTGACCCAGAGGAAGTTGGTGAATCCCTATGTTCCTTATTACACCTCAGTCTGAAAAATTACCTTTGACACACCTGGATCTGTTCTTCACTTCCGAGCCATCTCTGCTGCCACATTAAATTATTGTCTCACGTCTCTGATTAATTAGTGCTGCTCTGCTCTGTGTCAGAGCCCGGTGCAGTTCACCAAGCAGCAGGGGGATATGCTACAGGCATTTCTGATGCAGGAACCTGGCATCTTTCTGGGTGAAATGTAGAAGAAATAACTATGGTGGGAGTGGGTTTTTTTTGTTTGTTTGTTTCTTTTTGTGGTGGAAGGGTAGGAGTGCCTTTAGGTTTGTGAGAAGTCAGCCTCTTTTGTGATGTACTTCATTGCTGGAAGCACCAGCTCCTAGACACATATACGTGTTAATCTCTGTGTTTAACCTGTTGGTGCTCTTCTGTAGAGGTTTAGAAAACGGTGAATTCCCAATGGATTTTTGGGTTATGGAAACAGCTGCCTTCTGAGATGGGCATGTGTGTGATGCTCACTGTTACCTAAGCAAGTAATGCTTTTCCCTTTGAAAACACCCCCTGAGCATCTGCAAGTATTTCACTTTTATTTTAGCATTCCTGCTAGCAAATTTACCATTTGTGAGAAAGGGAATTATTCCCACTCCTGCTTTCTAGATAAGGAAACCCAAGACACAGGCATTTAATATGAGGCAAGGACCTCAGGAGCCCTAATTCCCTGTTCCCAGTTGTAAGCAGAGCTTAATTCTGTGGCTCTTGTAAAGTGCAGCTCCGGAGCTGTGCATCTATTCAGGATTTCATTCCCCCACCCACGGGCCCTTTTGTAGCAATCTGCTCCCTGCTTGCTTTCACAGCTATTAATTATAGTTCAGCCTGCTGCTGTACCTGAGCTTGCATTTGCATTTCCAAGATGCAAACCCTTGTTTGTATGTGTAATGGCTGAAGTATTTTTTTTCCCTGCTTTGGGGATGATGCTTGGTGTGAAAAGTGTTTGCGAGAGCTGAATTTTACATTTCTCTTTTTCTTATTTGCATATTATAAAGTACTTGCTCTCTATCTGTGTTCTAATTATAAATCTGCTACTTCTCTGCTCATAAAAATAACTAGAACGTGGCACTGGGGTGGTAGAGTTCTTTTGTCACATTTAAATTCCCTCCTGGCTGGAAAAGACACCTGGGGAGGGGGATGACCAGGATGCAGGGGGCACGGGAAGGTGAAAGGCTGAGAAGCAGATATGGTGCTTCATCTTCTGACACTGCCACGTGGTGACAGCCATGGAAACGGGGCACAAAAATGACAGTGTTCACTTCGGATGGGCAACGTTGCTTAGAAAAGAATTCATTTGTCTCCTCAGGTATTCTCAAGGCAAGAACACGTGTACACCCCCCCAGGCTGGGGAGCTTACAAGCTAAAGAGCCAGAGGCAAAACAGAGTGATGTCCTTCCATATTACAGGTGGGTGCTGAGACAGGAGGGGCCTCAATCCCATCCCCACCAGCTCTGCCTTCACCTCTTGGGGTGGACATGAAGCAGGATTATGGTGATGTGATCCCTGTGTGGCCTTGGATGTCTCCACATGCAGTAGTTTGCAGTAGTTTGCAGTAGTTTGCCCTGGGAGTGCGAGCAGCCTGCCCCCATCCAGCTCTGCCCTTAGCATCCCCTCAGGGTGGAACACAGATGGGAGCAGTGCCATCAAAGCTCCCACTGGAAATAATTTAAGGATAGCCGTGGCTAATTGCAAGAGGGGCCTTTTCCTGTGGCTCATAACCTCCTTTCTGTTAATCCATCCAGTTGATCTCCTGTGAAGTAGTGAAGAGAGCCCAAAGCTGGAGGTGGTAACCGGAGCTCCCAGGTAAGGGATTTTTAAGGTGATTTGCATCTGTGGAATCATTTGGTACTACTGCAGAGATCCAAACACTAAACCTGACCAGAGAAAGTCAGATGGAACCGGTGAATCTCACTGTTCAAGCCGAAAAGCCTTCTAAAATTCTCAACAAGTTGAGCAGATAAAATTAGAAGAAAATTACAGCCTCGATTCAAACCTCAATTACACCCGTTTTTCTCCTTGATATGTCCTGGAAACACCTCCTGATAAGATGTGTTATTACTGAAACAGAAAAGGATGTCTTTTAAAAAAAGACATATTTATATTCTTAGAGTGGCCTTTAAAAGCAAGCGAGATGAAAATAATTCAGGCTCTGCTTAGAAGTCTGCATCAACATAACCAATAATCCTTTGCGTGATTTATTTTGAAAACGAAGCAGTCCAAAAAGGATGGTTTTTATTTATATTAAGACTATACTCCATGCAGATAATCCACAGTAAATACATTGCATTAAAAGACAGTTAAAGTGCCTTTAGTCCCCCTAAAGAGTCCAACTGTGCTGTAAATTCAAGTATGTGGAAAGTAGGCCTCCAGTTAGTGAGAGGATATCTTGTGCTCTGGGTCCTGCTCTCTCTGAGGGGCTGACCCCCAGCTCTGCTGAGCCCCTGCCACGTTTTCCAGCTGTCTGAAGCCCCCAGAGCAGCCCAGTACAGCACTGAGCCCTGGTCATAGCTGGAACAGGGGCAGCACACACACGTAGGTCATGCTGTGAATCCAGCCCCAGTGCTGGGGTCGTTAGAATCCAGAGGACCCCCTTGGGACACACCTAGAGAAGTCGTGATACAAAGGTTTTGATTTTGCTTTTAATGTCTCAGTTGTCCTCATCGTGTTCTTGCTTCAGCACTTGAGAAGGGGCAAGATCAACTGCTATGTCAGAGTGGGGATGGGATGCACGGGGCTGGTGCAGCTCACCGTGCTCCTGCAGGAGAGCAGTGCTTGGTGCTGGAAAGACATTTCCCTCTTTCTTCTAGGCAACAGCAACATTACAGTTGGGTTTTAATGTAACAGACATCAAAGCCATGTGCAAAGAAAATGCAGAAGAGATGGGTCCCTGCTGACTCATAGGCTTCCCAGGAGTGAGCTCTGAGCACCCAGAGCTTGTGGAAGGTAGGAGGGTGGCACAGCACACAGTGCCTCACTACTCAATACAGCAGAGCGTTCCCTGCCAGGACCTGACCCCTCTGCCCAGGGCATGACTGTGGGCAGAGCCTCAGTAGCTTCTGTCCTGCAGTCTACTTCATGTATCTCAATCATTTCTACACTATGGCACTTGGATGTTGTTTTTCTCCACCTGAGCATCTGATCTTCTTTTGAATCCTTTTAAGATTCTGGCTGCAGTAACGCAGCTGTGATTTATACAGCTCCACTGCACTCCATTTAAAGTCTCTCTGCTTTTAAACACGCAGCAGTTCAGACTTGGTGGATGTTACCTGGCATCTTAGTGGCTGTAGGGTAAGAGGAATACCTAAAGATCTTGCTGTTACTGCGTACGCAGTAGAAACAAAGCCATTGTTTGAAAAGATGAAAATCCAGAGAAAATACCTTACCAGCTTATAACCATCCAGGGCAAAAAATAGATGACAGCATTCCTCTGAATTCTTTCTACTTCAGGGAAACAGGGGAAGAAACAACCTTCCAGTTGAAAGCTTTATTTGGAAATAAGGTTTATCTTCAAAATATATCTAAAGAGAGACTGCCTGGGTCATAATAACTTGGCACGACTCAGCCTGACTTGCCCTGCAAAAGCATTTGGTGCCTTTATGCTGTAATAAGATGCAGCAAAAGTCTCCCTAGTGGCTACGTATGAGGAAGTATAATCTAGGGTGTAAATGCCACAAAGCATCCATATTTATCTTTAATGGCTATATAAATTCAGCAGATGAGAAGGAAAACATTAATTAGACAGACCCTGCCTTTGGCAGTGATCACCACTAGTGACAGCTGAACCAGCCAGTGGATAAAATATGCTCCAAAGATATCAGAATAAATAACAGAGGAGCAAGAGATAAGGAAAAAAAAAATAACCCATATAACAACACTTGTTTTTTTTTTTTTGGTAGGAGAAAGAAAACTTGACCTGACATTGGACTTTGGCCTTTTCTTTCTTCATGCCACCTCTCCCCAGTTCAGGGCCCAGTCCTGCACTGATGGAAGCAGGGTGAGCATCAGCTGTGAGCTGGATTGCAGAGCAGAGCAGAACAGCCCTGAGAGGTGCAGTGCTGAGTCCCTCAGTGAGGGGTGGTTTCTTACAACCCAGTATCAGTGAAGAGCAGGGGCCCACCACCAACACAGCAAAAAGAAGTCACAGGAAATCCACTGATTTTTAGCAGACTCCAAATACGATGATGTCAACAAAGATTTTTTTCAGGTTTTCTGTGATATCAAGGCAAGTATGCCTTCATTACTTATTATAGGAAGCTCCCACGAGAGAGCTTTGGTTTACCTCTGGGTGTCAGCATGGCAGAGCTCTGTCCCCATCCTCTACCTGCAAAACCTCCCTTGCTCCTGCTGGACTCGTGACCATGCCATGAAAATATTTTGGAGGAACTCAGGATATTTTTGTTTTTTTCCCTCTTCAGCCTTTGGTTCCTTTAGGGTAAGAGTCACAGCTCATAGCTGAACAAACTAATTCTGAAGGTGAATCCTTAGAAGGGTTTTGCTCTTAAAGTAAAACGGGTTTTCCTTTCTTCTGGAGTGGAGAAGAGAAGCTGGTGCTCGGATGGGAAAGAGCCGAGGCGTGGAGCACCAGCTGCAGGATGAAGATGAGGGGACGGAGCTTCTAAGCACCAAACACAAAACAAAATGCAGCCTGCCCCCAAAAGACGGGGGAGGAGAAAGGGACGGAGCTGGGGAGAGGGGCTGGGAAGAGAGGTGAGCCAGCATCACCTCTGCTGCAGCCCAACAACACAACCCAACCACGAGACAAAGAGCCAAGCCAGCAATCTGTCCATGCTCTTCTACCACCGCATCCTCACCAAGCCCCAACTCCTCATCTTCAGTGCTCCGTTGGGTGCTCCTCCTCTGCTTGCTGTTTCTTTTCCAAAAGGGGAAAGACTTTGCAATAGGATAACAGAAGACTCCGACACTCGAGACGTGGGAGGTCAGAGGGGCAGGGGAAGAAGCACTCAGCACTGCTCTGCTTCCACGAAGCCCTCCTTCTCGTGGCTGGCTGCCTCCACCTCGGAGTACGACGCGTGGTTGGTGTGATTCCTGAATTTCATGGCAGGCCAATGATGTGGCCTTCGCTGTGGACAGGAACAAAGAGCCATCAGAAGCTGTGAGGCAGCTTTTCAGGCCGAGCCTGCTGGAAACCCGAAGCTCAGTCCTGGAACAACGCTATCTTTGTGAAAGTTTGGCTTTTGTTAATGAAAGGAAGAAGAAATAAAATGATTTATGCTATTTCAAGGGTTTGTCACAATGCCTCAGTCCCACTCTGGTGGGGTTAACAGGGGGAGCTGGGCGGAAATGGAAACTCAAAGGGGGATTCCACATCAGTCCCAGAACAAGGGTGTGCTGTTGTGGGTAATGGAGGGGGCAGCCACAAGCTGCCTGTGACCACAGAGGGGTCAGCTCTGTGCCTCTCCTCTGTCTGCAGCACAGGGATAACAGCACTGCCCCACTGGGTGGGTGCTACAAGGAGAAATGTTGGTGGTGATGAATTGATGAAGGCCACAGAGATCGATCTTCTGCAGTTGGGACAGAGAGATGAGTGCTGGAGGAAAAAGGCAGAGTGGGGACAGGGAGGGGTGAGGGCTCCGCATCGCAGCTCCCGTGCCAGGATCAGCCTGCCTCGAGGTCCTGCACTGCACACTCCTCGGGCTTTGAACAGCAGATGGAGATTGTCAGACCCCCCACCTCCCTGAGAATTAAAATCCGCCATTTAGAGCGTTCACAGCACCGCAGCAGCTGATGGTGTGACATCCATGGGCAAAGTCTGACAATTTCAGTCGATAAAAGCCCAGCTGGGCAACTGAGAAGGAAAGCAGCGGTCCCAGCAGCATCACCACCCTCTGCCAGGCACTGGGGGAACTGACCCTGAGAGCAGGAGGAAGAGATACTGTGCAAACAGGAGCACATGAAAGAGCACAAAATAAAGCAACGTGGGTGGGAATGAGCCTAAGTTTAAAATGGGAAGGTGGCTGTGACTGCAGGACCATGTAGGGATCCTCAGGCATGCCATGCACCCACATCCTGTCCTCTGCTCTGTGCTCTGCTCTGCAGGGTCGGGATGGGACCAGGGAAAGGTTCTCCACTCACCTCGATGAAGAAGAGGGCAGCGTTGGAGGTGGGGTGGCTGTTGATGTAGATCCCAGCGAGGATGATAGCTGCAATGAGCAGCACTGCCAGCACGATGCCCACGATCGTCCCAGTGTGAATAGGGGCACCCACTTCATTGGGAGGAAGGTCGCTTCCCACACCTGCAAAAAGGGTTCAGCTGGGCTTGGAAGCAGGATGAGGGCTCAGGAAAAGTGAGGCAGGATGCTTGGAGCCCTGCACGTGGGGCTGAGCACCGAGCACAGCTCAATGAGAGGGCAAGAGCAAGATGCATGGAGAGCTGGGGGCTGAGCTCCAGCATCCCTCCCAGATGATACCAATAGCTGGCAAAAAATGAGAATTAAACAATGACCATATAATAACTCCCCCTCCACCCAGCTCCTATTCCTTATATACTGGCTGCTCACTCAGATGGAAAGCCATTAGCCATATGCTGAGGTGTCCTCAGCACCCCACTTGCAGCTTTCCCCAGCCCTTGGCTATGGATATTCCATTGCACAGAGCTCTGTAGCCAACACATGGCATACATCAGTAGTGAGGTATCCTGCCACTCGGGGAGCAATCTGCTGTTCAAAGGCCTGGAGCCTGTGCTGGCACTGATGCTGTACCCACTTTTTAGCCAACGTAGCTTCCAGGAGCTGCTTGGAATTAAGAGGGCTGAGCTCTGCTTTGCACGGGGCTGACAGTGCTGCTGCTTGGCCTTGTTGGGGGGATGCAATTCAGGGGAACAGAGCTGGGCTCGTGGAGAGGACACCTTACACTTGAACCTCACAGTGCCCTTTGGCACAGCGGGGTAAAAGAGACCGACCCCAGCTCTCACATTCCTCAACCTGCAGCGGTATTCGTCAGGGGAAGGACAATCAGATTTTTATCTTGATTGCATCTTTCCAGTCCCCATTTCCCCCTGCTGCCCGATCCCAGCTCTCCCCCACATTTGCTTTCATAGAGTTTGCAGAAACACAATGGGGCCTCACCTTCACCGCCCGTGTGCTGGTTGAGCTTCGTGTCATCTGAAAGAGGGAAAGAAGGGCAAATAGTTAACAGCCCACTGAGATGCTCTCCGTGCTCCCCTCTGTACCGGGGCACTACCAGCAGTAAGGCGAAGTGGGATGACTTGTGCCACCCACCACACCCACCCCCACCCCAGGTGAAGATGTTTCTCCCAGGGATCCAACACCCAGTCCCATTTTCTTTCTCATTCTGGAGCCACCAGGCAGCACCAGGACGGGGGCTCAGTGTCCCCATGAGCCACCTCCTTTGGGACCCCCCAAAGGATGCAGAGGGGCGGACCCCTCCTCATTCCCCCCCCCCCCAACGCTGTGCTGCCCCTGCTCAGGTCTGCTGCCTGATGCAGCTGGCTGTCTGCTCACTTCCAAGATTACAAATTAACTTGGTGCTTGACTCAGTCACAGGAAGGCTCTTGTTCTTTCTCCAAGAACCAGGGATGAGTTGGAAAATAATCTCAGCGGTGGTGTTGCGTTCCCCCCCTCCTCCCATCGCTCCTTTCAAAGTCAGCTCCGTCAGCCCCACGCTCCACTCCCCCCACCCGGCTCCCTCCCGTCGCTGAAGGACAATTACTAATGTTCCTTTCTATTTATTCTAATTAGCAGTTTGCGTTAGGGACTATTAAGCAGCCAAATTGAAGCGCTACCTGCCGCTCGGATCCGAGGAGCCAGCCCCGCGTTAATGGGATTATCAAGCTTTAGCACAGGGGCGTCTCGGGGGAAACGGGGGCCTTTATTTGGAGCTTTCACAGCACTGCCAGCCCCGACCCACATCAGCCCCCACCGCGTCCCACCTTCCGTAGTGAGGCTGTCGATGAAGAGCGAGGATGTGGGGGTGGTGATGTCCTCATCCAGCGGTGAGGAGGAGCCGTCCGGGGGGGGAGAGTAGTGGTCGTCCTCTGCTAAGTCCTCACAGCTCTTGGTGTCAGCCTGGGGGGGGGGAACACAGCCCAGAAGGGGCAGAAATTGGGGCACTGAGGGGGGTGGATGTGTGGGAGAGGGTTGGGGGAGGTGATGGTTTGGTCACAGCCTGCCCTGCTTGCGTCACAGGTCCTGTGATCTCCTTTCCCCTCTCTCTCAGTAAACAGGGAATGAGTGTGCAGTGGGGAAAAGTTGCATTAAAAAACAATTAAAAAATAAAAATAAAATTCACCAAAACAACAAAACACCAAAAACAGAAACAGATGTTTCGTTAGAGCTGATCTTTCCGAGACAAAGAAGCGAATTTATCCAACCCAAATCCTCAGGGCTGACTCCTTCTCACTTAGAGGAGTCACAGTGCGGAAGGTGAGGAGCAAACAGCTCAGGGCACCCAGGGGTGGGCACAGCTGGGGCACCTCTGGGCTCTTCCCATGGAGAAAGTGGCCCTACACGGACCCCCTGTACCAGGGCAGGGCATCCTAAAGGGACACTCTGTCTGTCCCAGGGCCGAGCAGAGCCAAGAGTGCATTTTGGCACTGGGATGTGCCCTCTGTCACCCAGCCCCGTTCCCAGCACGGAGCCCTGGCCATACCTGCTGGCTGCAGCCATACGACAGCCACTCCTCACGGTGCCGATCGAAGCCACTGGAGCACCTGCAGTGAGAGGACACGTTACAGCCCTGCAGGTGGGATGCAGAGCAGCCTGGGGGGGGGGGGGGGGAGGCAGCAGGGCCCATCTGCTGCTGCAATACAGCCCCTGAGCGACCCAGCGGTGGCAGTGAGAGGAACAGAGCAGTGGAAGGGTTACACTCTGAGGACATGGGGATTCCAGCACAGCTGTGCTGGAAGGACCCAAACGTTCCTCTTTACTGAGGTGGAAAACGGTCAGCGCTGCTCCTCCAAGGAAAACAGAGAAGCAGAGAGATAGGAAAAAGATACAGATGGAGCGTGAGTTTCCATTCGCCGTGCTCCGCGCCAAGGCAACGCCGTGAGCTCCACAAGGGTTTGTTTGTGTTGTTGTATTTTTCTTTTTCCCTTTCCCCAGAAACATCTGGGCAGGAAAAGAGCGTTCAAGAAATTAAAAACAACGCTGGGAAAACACCAACCGCAGAACCAGGGACCAAAGACAGCTCTGTGGCCCCTGGGAGCCCCTGGGCACCATCCTGTGGGTGAGAGCAGAGCCAACCACGTGCACGAGGTGCCCCAGCCCTCCCCCATCCCCGCTGAGGCCTCATGCCATCACTGCACGTGTGATGGGTGCACACCTGGGATGCAGCCTGAGCGGGGCTGGGCGAAGGATCTGTGTCAGTGGGTGCCCTCCCCTGCTGCCAGCTCCACATTCTGGTGCTGCACAGTCTCATTGCAGCTCTCCTGCTGCAGATGAAGGAGGGCAGAGCTGCGTCCCGGGGGGTGGGGGCTGTCCCCGTGGCTGGGGACACCACGGTCCCCCCGATGTCTGGGACCTGAGCTCCATCTAGCTGAAATCCCAACCCCGGGATGGAGCGCATCTCAGTGACATCAGCGTGCATCCCACTGCACTAAAAACCCCTCAGCAATTGTGATGTGGGCAGCAGAGACCTCCCCTCTGCAGGAACGTCTCCAAGCAGAGGAGAGGTGGAAGCCACCCATCCCAGTACCTCTGCAGGACGTGGCACCAGCTGCAGTTGAAGGTCAGCACGGAGCTCACGCACACCTCACAGCTCCGGTGCTGGAGACAAGCTGCAGAGAGAAGGGAGGTGTGACAGCACAGCCCAGCACAGCACAGAGATGGCTTGGGATATATCCACACTGCATAGTGGGACCACGCTGCTCCCAGCCTGGCAGCGAGCATCCTCCCCTCCTCAGTGTCCCCGGGGACAGATTCACTCCCCACCCTCTCCCCCACGTGCGTGGATGGGAGCACGGTGCCCACACAGCTTACTGGGCAGCGGGGTGAACTCCACAGCAGACATGTTGGTGATCTTGCTGGTGTCCAGCTCCACGCGGTGGTACTCATAGATGGTCCGGCGGCGCGACTCTGCAGCAGGAGCTTTGCTTTAGGGCGGCTGCGAGCCCCCCCTCGGCCACCCCCTGCCACCGGGGTTCATCCTGTGGGACAGGGCAGCAGGCAGGCTGCAGGGGAGGCCGAACAGCAGTGCTGGGTGGGAGGAGGGGGGTCAGGGCGTGGGAGTCCCCTTCCCCACTTCCCTGGGAGCTCTCTGCCCAGAGGACCCCGAGGAGGACGCGACCCAGCCCCATCCCCCCCTCCCTTCCAGCTCCGTTCCCTCAGCGCTCCCCAGGAGCCCACGGGGAGGGGGCAGCAGCCCCTGAGGCTTCAGTGCAAACTGCTGTAAAACGAAGGCCAGATGGCTGGCTCCAGAAATAACGAGCAAAGCGCGGGGAGCAGCACGAGGAGCGTGGTTGGGCGTACAGGAGGGGAAGGGAGAGGCTGCAGCGGCCCCTCCACGCAGCTCACCCTGTGCCTGCAGCGTGTCACGTGTGGGACACGTCTGCAGGCACGTGTATCCCGCTGGCGTTGGAGCTTGCCTCACGTGCAACAAGCGTGCACACACACACACACACGTGTGCACCACATCCTGCTGCCGTGCACCATGCGTTTCCCAACCCAGGGCATCCCCGGGGCAGAGGGCAGAACCCAAAGCTGCTCAGCTCATCCCTCTGCGTACCCCCCGGCGCTGTGAGTGGTGGAGGAGCCCGGAGCTCTGCACCCACAGGAGCTGCCCCGGGGATGTGGGACACGGGGAGGGGGGTGACACTCACCGGGCACCTCGGGAGATGGATTGAGGACCATGAAGGCATCAGACAGCCCGGCCTTGACGGGGTGCTGTGCAGCACTGATCTGCAGGACGGGCACTGGGATCTGCGTGGGGAGAGTGTACAGTGGAGACGGCCCCACTGAGCCCCACAGCACCTCAGCCCCAAGACCCGATCTGCTCCCTCACCTCCTTGTACCCGAAGACGATCCTGCCACTGCTGTGCAGGGCAGCCTGGAAGGTGAAGCTGCCCACGTCCTCCTTCCCCTGGAGGTAGACCTTATCCCACTGCACCACAAAGACCGTGCCTGGGGGGACACCGCAGCCATCACTCCTCTTCCCAGCCCACGTTGAGCCCCCCACGGCCCTTCCCCACACCCTCAACCCCTCTCTTTGCTCCGGGAGGGGCTCACCGTTGTCCAGGTACTGCACGGTGGAGTTGCGGGAGTAGCTGGGGTTGAAGTTGGCCATGAGTGGTGCGATGTACTGCGTGGCCGTCAGCATGCGGTGGATGACGTCCCCCATGAAGATGAAACCTGAGTGAGCAGAGCAGAGGGGTCAAGCTCAGCTTCCGTACCCGACCCCCACATCCACAGCCCCACTCACCTCCGGTCGCTATCGTCACCTGTCGCAGGAGGTGCCCGTAGAAGGGGAAATCAAAGGAGAGAACGATCCTCTGCAGGAAGGAGAAGGGGTGAGCAGCAGCCAGAAACAGGGAAAGCCACTTTTGTGGGGGACGCTCCCCACCCCCACAGCTCATCCCCTTCCACCCCACAGCGACGAAGCTGGGGAGACACAATGCTTCCCCTCCAGGCTATGGGGCAGCCGTCTTGGGAAGGATGGATAGCAGCGGGGACACCCCGGGCTCACCGAGGCCTGTCGGTGTGTGTTGGAGAGGATCCCGTGGACCTTCACGTGGCTGCTGTCGGCCTCTGCCATGTCCACCCACAGCCCCCGGCGGCGAGCAGCCCCCGGCCCGTAGGTGCGGGACACGTAGTAGCTGTGGTTGTCCTCCTGCAGTGGGGACAGGATGAAAAACCTGCAGGCACCATCACAGCACAGAGCAGTGGAAGTGGAACAGAAACGCCCCACGCGAAGCAGCGCAGCGCTGGCAGGAGGGAGATGTGACTCACGGGGGACTTCAGCACAACAGATGCAGCCTTCCTGGGAAGGAAAAGCTGCTTTGGAGCCAGGGGCTGGGAGCTGTGGCTGCAGTGAGGGTGAGAAGCTGAGCAAATAAAGGCATCAAAGACTCCAACAGCCCACCCTGGTGAGGGCAGCTGGGGATGGGAAACTGAGGCACGGGGATGGCTGTGCCAGCACCGCTGTGCCCCAGTGCATGGCCCTGTGCTGTGGCTTTCAGGACCCCGGGATGTGGGGTGCCCAGGAGCCGAACCCCTCCCTCACAGAGCCCCACAGTCAGTGGATATCAGTGCATTCCCAGTAACCCAGAGGGAAGGAGCTGGGACGGAGCAGAGGAGCTGGAGCAATGCAGAGCATTTGGCTGCGGAGTTCCTGAGCTCATCACTGAGTCACCAGCACCAGAGCCCACCACCTTGCTTTGGTCACAGCAGCAATTAGGAGGGGGTTCGGATGCACAGCCACATGGGAACGCACTGAGCTCCCACACTGCAGCGTGTGGGGAGAGCTGCAGTGACCCCAAACCCACTGGGCCCCGGGAAATCCCCTCTCCAGAGCCACACAAGCGGTCACGCCCTTCCCAGTTGGGATTTGGTGGTTTGGGTTTTTTGTTTTTTGTTTTCTTTTTTTTTTTTTTAAACACTTCCACTCCTCTCCGTCCCAGTGCACAGAACTGTGGTCCCAGTGGGGGTTGGTGGGACCCTGCAGAGCTCCCCCCCCAGGGGTTCCTTTCCCCAGAGCACCTCCTCGCAGGGTGAGGACTAATCCCCCCGAATCCACACTCAGCTGCCACAAAAAAACACCGGAATCGATCACAGCT
>VXAB01001624.1:3015-24545 GCA_013399175.1 Odontophorus gujanensis
GTTGGGGTAAATAAAAAAAAAAAAAAAAAAAAAGACAACTGTGAAGTACCGTGGAAAATATGACTTGAAAATATGACTTATGTAATAATTTATGTTCTGAAGTCATGGGAATAGAATTGTTTTTATGTCTGCGTCATACACTTCAGATTAAAACTCCCCAGTCACAGGATGAGAAAAAAAAAATGATCTCAGTTTACTGACTACAATGATTGGGATATACCTGAACAGATAATAGGAAAAATAGTGTGCAAATAAAAAGAGGTTTTTTTTTTCTTTTTTTTCTTTTTCCCCGAACACAAGGAAATTCTTCAGCAAATTGCCTAAGATGTGAACTGATTTTGGAAACAGGAAGAGAATAGAGGAGTGCTCTCTGTAGAGTTTGGTCTGAATCTTGGAGTATTTGGAATAATTTAGTGCTGTAGGGGATTATGGATAGCTGAGCAGAATTCCTTCCCTTTCATATCTTCAGTAAAGAGAATTAAGACCCAAGAACTAAGTGAGTGATGCTGAAGGAGGCTAGGTAGATATGAGGCCAAGAAAACAAGATATCATACTATGTATTAGGAAAACAAATCTATAGCTTTACAGTACAACTTCTTTGGTATGATGATTTGTTTTACTTTGTTTTCAGAAAAAATGCTGCCCCCTCCCCCCCACTTTTTTTTTAATAAGAAATCAGAGCATGCAATTATGTTCAGTGCTCACAGATGTAAGTGTGGGAGTTATGATTTGTAATTTTTTCAATGGAACCTAGAGAAAGTTGACTTTTGGGGATTTCTTATTTTTTATTTTCTGTGATAAAAAAACTTTCTCTCTAACTGCTTTTACTCCATGGCTCGATATGAAGAGTGGTGATTTGCCTGAAGTTTTTAACTTGCAGAAAATATGCAGGCTTTTATTTTTTTATATAAAACTGCTGCATGGAGAACTGATAATTTTTTCTTAAAGTTACATAAGAAATCTTTACGAAAGCCAGCAGTATAAATTACAGCTTTGAGTCTGAAAACCCTTCCTGCCTTAAATTGCATCTGTTAATACATTGTAATTAATTGCTGTAGTTCACAGCCTACCAAAAGCAGTAAATAAATAAATAAATAAATATTTCCCGAATGATTGAAATCCCAACTTTCAGAATCACTGGGTAAATATGGTGCACGTGACCTTACCCTGAGTAGTATTATCAGGCATGATTGATTTGATAATAGGTGGGTCTCATTTTAATATCAGTGACAATGGAGGCAGAAGGGAGTAAGAGCATGGTACAGTATATCAGGTATTTAACAAAGACAGCCTGAAAATCAATAATAATCCTTCACTGTTGGCTGAAGTTTTCAGACAACTTAAGTAGACAAATGGCCCATAATGTCACTCAGTACTATTAGTCTATTCATAGGCTCACTCTTCCAGTAAATGAGAACTGCTGTTGATTAAAAATCCATTCTAGGGATGCCCACCAACATATTAAGTAGTTCTCATCTTCCCAGTGAAGTGAAAGCATTCTTTTTTTCCTTTTCAGCATTTATTCAGTACCGTTGATCATTCTGTACAGTTCCTTTTATCTTTCTAATTTACAGTGGTTACCCAGCATGAAATTTTGCATGTCCCAGCGCTACCATGTGGCCATCAGTCTCTGCAGGGGGAGAACTGCTGAGGTGCCAGGTCTTACTCTTATCACTAGCTAGGTAGTACTCTGAAACACTCTTAAAACTATTTAGGGGACATCCATGATAATACCATGTTCCTGAATGAAAGTGTTATCTATGAAACTGAGTGAGGTAGAAGCCAGAAGTTTTTCTTCTTTTGCACACAACAAACTGAGTCATGGAACTTGCTCAAATACTCCCATAAAAACTGTGATGCAGCAGGAAGTGAAAATGTGCTTTCTCTGTCTTACACCAGTGCCATTATTGTTGAATGTATTGTTACACTAAAGTGTCCACTAAGACTTGATCAGCAGAATTTCCTATATGCTTTGTTAAATAATGATAATAATAAATTATTTAAAAAAATAGAGAAATTGTGCATTTCTTTATTGGTTGCAAGAACCAAGTACAAAACTTTTTGAACCAACGGAACAGGATGCTTTGCTAGGGTAAAAATAAGCATTGGCAACCATGCATTCAAATTTAAATGTATATGTCACTAGACTATCACAGTACATTTTCACCTATAAAAATAAAATATCATGTGGCAGTAGTAAAGTTAAACATGATAGACTGTGGAAAATGTTCCCATTTTTAATAGGAATTTTCAGATTTGTTTTAAGAAAGTTTCATTTATCTATCTATCTATCTATCTATCTATCTATCTATCTATCTATCTATCTCTTTACTTATTTATGTTCCTAAGGTGTACCAAAGAAAAAAGAAAACAAACCCCAGGAAATAAAATAACTTGCATTCAAATTAAATATGTGCCTCTTTTTACAATACCAGGGAAAACACCTGTCCATAAGGAAAACAGTGAAATTATATGTTTAAACAGATATAAATATCCATCTAAAATTTAATTATAAAGTATCATCTGGATAACCTGTTTTGCTCTTTTAATAATAATTCACTACTTTTCTATGTTGTTTTGAATGCTGGAATACAATTGTAGATGATAAGATTTCACAAAGGAAATTCCAAAAATTCTGATCAGCTTTACTAACTATAGATAAGTTCATGATCTAGGTTCATGACATTATGGAATTATGAGATCCATGAGCATTTTATGAAATCAAATTAATCCCTGAAGACATTTTTAAGTCCTTTGTCTCTCAAGGGCATGTAAGTAATGTATCGTGTCACTAGCTGCATGTACTGTTGATTTCAGTTAGGTCGCTTGCACAAATGAACTTATACAGTGCTGTATGTTTTGAAAATCAGGACTGCTGGGAAAAGACGTAGAATGTAGAATATAATGGTGTCACGGTGTTGCCCGTGACAGTGACCCAAGGGAAACCGAGAAGGGAGAGAGAAAGAAAAAAACCCCTGCACCGCCAGTGGCCACGCGGCCGCCCGAGCAGAGCCGTGCGCTCCGGGGGGAGGGGGAAACAGCGGGAATAGATGGGTCTACAAAAAACAACGGCACGATTTGAGAAGGAACGGTAACTTTACTAAATCTAATAAAACTGAACAATTGAGAGAGAAAGACAGTTTCCAAACCAAAAGCTGGGAGCTTACGGTAGGGAGGAACTGCAGAGGAAGCACACGTGCTGAACGTCCATGGCAGCCGAGAGAGAGAGCGCCGATTCACAGAGCGGGCCTGGCATCCGGTGCGGAGCTCCGCCCCTCCCCTGCTCCCAACAGCATTAACTCCGTAGCTCCCTGCATGATGTTCTGATGTGGAATACCGGCATCAAAACCACAAAACCACAAGAAATAGTAAACTTGGACTGAGACAAAGGTGAAGATGACATCGTGCAATAACTATAAATGGTTATGTGACCCTGTTATGGACATGTAGGTTGCAAGTTTTCTTTCTTTCCCAATAAATAAGTAATCATTGACCATTTTGTCCCTTTCAATCTGATTGTTATCATTCAGGAACTCACTGAATAAAGTATACATCCCTTAGTAGGTAGAAAGGTAAAAATCCTTCTTATCTATGAGTGAAGCATAAAACTGCAAAGATAGATAAAGAGACAGAAGAACGAAGTACTGTGGTGATGTCTGTAAGCTGGAATGAAAGCAGAGATTGGGTAATGTAATTTGGATTGTTTCATATTTAATTAACCAACAGTTGATTGAAAAATTCTGCCTGAGGTAAAATAGTACCAACTATTCAACATATTCAGTATTCTGACTACTTTTAGAATGTCCTTATCTGACTGAAATCTGGAAATAAAAAGCAATACTTCTGTGTTTATAGTTTTCCTAGCACTCCTAGTTATTGATCATACTCGATTATGATTTTTTTTTCTGTTGTTCATGTTTGCCTGTCCATCTCCAATGTCAATTTGCTAGTTTCTCTTGTGATTTATCAATAGCAGCTGCCAGGCAGGAGGTTATTATAGTTCAAGTGGAATTAATGTGGCAAAGGAGGTCTATGGGCTCAATGAACAGAAAGATAGAATTGACTTATTACCCAGGAGATACTGGTCTCACCCCCACGCAATGAATTCAGTATCAAGTTGCTCTGACAGCAAAAGGCCAGATTAGTGCTACCTATGTTTCTCCTATCTCTAAACCTTTCACAAACAATACAATCAGTATTACTGACTCAAGGGGAAAACAAACAAACAAACAAAAAGGCTTCAGCTGTTCATTGACCTGACCTTGTGTATAGAACAGGGTAAGAAAAAGACACTTATAACAGCAGTACATTAAAAATGAAGTGTACTGAAGGAACTGTTGAAACAATTCAGGTGTTTTGTGAACCACCAGCTTATCTTTTTTTTTAGCTAATGAGACAGGAGGAAAATCCAGGTTGGGCATTACAAGATTATTTGAATAAATACACTTGTTCAAAATTCAGTAAATCAGATTGAAACTACAAGCAATATTATATGTGGCTTAACCTAGTTGAATGAGGTTACTAGTGATCTCCAAATCTGAAGTGTGATGAAAAAGCAGAGACACGTTTTTGGTAAGAGCTGGAAGCCAGAAATGAAACAAAAAGTAAAGACCACACAAAAAAATGATCAACAGTTTCTAGCCTCCAGGCGTGGGAAAGAGGTCTCACAGCAAATCCAAATTGGGTAGCTGCTCACATGCAGCTAAGCTGTATTCTCACTTCGTGAGAACCGTACTCATGCAGGAGAATCCATGTGCCTGCCTTTTCTGATTCTTAGAGAGGATATATCTTTCTTGTCAGCTCACTGGCAACAACTTGCCCCTGTGCATTTGAATGAACCAACTCTGTGGTACTCAGGAAAACTGAGTCAGGAGGTGATAACTTATGTCTTGGCCATATGTAAGTTGGCTTTCTACCAACTCCCTGCAATGAATCTAAAACCAGAACTTGGCTACTTGAATTCTGGCAAAGCCAGAATCTACCGTATCTACTTTGGATGTGTGTATGCTGATGGCTGGCCAAAGAGAAGGATCTTCTCTTAAGAAATGATGGCGTCTTTCTCTTGGTCTAGATGCCAATTTTCACAACACTCATAGGAGCTTAAGAGCCTTGGTACTTAAACTTGATGACCAGTCTCAATTCTATTTAACAGAAGGATATAAAAATTATTAGAAAAGAACAATTACATAGGGGAACAAAAAAAAAACCATTGAAAAAATGTGGAATCCTAGTGGTCTAAGTACACAAGAATTTTCATGATATGCCAAGAGTTAAACAAAACTATAAATTTGAGAGTTTGGCTGTGAATACTGTGGTGAGTCTTTTTCTTCAAGAAATGAGGGGTTAATGAGGCACCATGAGGAATTCTATAGTATTCTACTCTCCTTTTCTGGTTTCTTTGAAACAGATTATACTACATTATGCAGTTTCTAAGCCATCACAAGCACAACAAATTTCTTTCAGTTAAAAATCTGTCTATCATGGGCAAATTGAATCTGGGGAATTAAACTGCTTATCTTAATTGTGACTAGTGTCCATCCATGCCTCATTTCTGGATTCTGGGTGATTGGAATGAAAGGAATTCAAACTCCTTTTAGTTTTCATAAACAGATTGAGAATGGATTCTAAACTGGAATATATTCTACTGTGTAACTCCGAGCAGTTTTAAGTACTGAATCTGAATCCTGAGTTTTCATACCATGAATTTAGAAATTAAGGAAAGCTGGAAAAATTATTTTTTACCATTTCATTAATATTTGAAATGTAATAGTATACTACTGTGTTACCAGAGATGGACATGATAAAATAACAGAATAATTTATTTTAATCTAAAAAAGGAAAAAAATAAGATAGTATAACAGCTTACCCTGCACCTTAAACCACTGGGAGTCTTTCAAAGGTCTTCTGTTGATTATTAGTATATGAGCCACTCAGCTCAGCTCAGCTATGCAACTGTAAGAGTTTGACATGATTTCAGAGAATTCTCAAAGATGCTGTAGAGCCCATTACTGGAATAAAAGAAAAGAAAATAGAAGTGGACTGGCAATGCTGGTAGCACATGTCACAAGTCATACTATGATGAGAAATAAAATAAATGCTTATTTGTAGTTACTGTGAGACAATCTGAATGGGAATTATTATATGAAGATTATCAGAGTTGTGGCATAACTTCATAAAGAAGTGAAATGTATCTTTGCAAAAGCTTCTGTTATGAACCGATTTAGATAGATAGTACTTGTAGTTGTGATGAGTTAATTTTCATAGGAACAATAATATAACAGGCTTTTGATTTTGCACATTTCAAAAGAACCTTCCTTTTCCTTGAGCTGAGCTGAAAAATCAGTCTACAGTACTGGAGAACTTTTAATGGGCTGTTGTCACAAGGATTAATTAATCACAACCACATTTCTTGCATCACATTTTCTCAGTTGGCATACTGTTGTTTTTGTTTAGTAGACTCAGAAATGTCTTATGATCCTCCAGTCCTCATGTACAAGCCAGTTCTCAAGTCAAATGTTTCTTGATTGTATTGGATGTTATCACATTCTATTGATTGTCTATGTATGCAGGTATCTCCAGGGGGTGTTCATCCTTTTGTAATTAACAGCTTATCTGGTTCAATGAAGGTCAGGATGTGTGTTTGTTTTGTTTTGTTTTGGCTTGTTTGTTTATTTTTGTTTGTTTGTTTTGACATTTAGTTATGGAGGTTTTTTATCCAGGTTAATATTATTTCTGCATATAGATTTGTTTAATACTTTTTCATATTCATCTATATTTTAGGGTTATTTCTAATTGACTTTCTTACAGCCATAATGCTTTTGAGATATATTTTCATTTTGTAAGGGGAATAAATGATTTTACCTTTTTGTACATTCCTGCTTTGCTAAGGCATATTTGTTCTCTATTAGAATTTAATGTTAAATCTTAATTAATTTTCTGATAATTTGAAAAAATATTTAAAAAATATTATTACCAGGTTATTTTGAAACAACTGGTTTATTATGTTATATTGATGTTAATTATGCACCTTTTATTTTTTGGCCAGGTCTTGCTTGGACAAACCTCCTGCAGCTGCTGTTGGATCTGCCAGTTATTACAAAAAAAGCCTGCTACAAGTCCTTATGCATTAATTGCTAAGAAAAATGAGAAAAATCCTAAAGCACCATATGTTTTATGGGAGGAAAAAAAAAACATTTTCCGTATTTACTTTTTGTTTTGACTCTTCAGCAAATGCTCTCTACTGCAGTTGAAAATAATCATGTACTGTGACAACTAGTATCTTCCTTTTTATTATCCCTATTTGGAAATATTTTTAAACTAGATAATAAATATTTTAAAATAGAGGATGAAATGCCTTTGGAAATTCTCATAAACTCTTGATTCCAGGCCTGAAATCTTGAGAAAATTTTCAAATATTTCAAAGTTCAAATATTTCAAAGATTGACATGAATCTCACAAAATCTGGAAAATTCATGGAAACACAAAATGATCAAATTTTCCATATTTTTTCATTGTTTATACACTGATTCACTTCTACATAGGGGTGAGTGTCATAAGTAAAATGTTTTTCTTATTTACATGTGCCAAATCCACAACAGGTGTAAATCAAAGTCAAGAAAGTGTACTTTATACCACTCTTATCACATATTTCCAATTAAATATTTCTGTCTATTACTAACATTGATTTAATTTTTTCTGAGCTTATAAAAAATTTTGTAAAAATGTGCTAAAATAAAAAATAAAGTTCTAGTTCTTGCTCCCACAATAAGAATAGGTTGGTTTTCTTGGAAAATATCCAGACAGAACATCAAGATGGGCCATAAAACTGCATGTGTTTGAGTCACTGACATTTGTAAGAAAGAGATCTTGTTCAAGAGGTTTTAAATATAATGATAATATTGTCAACCTTTATAATGTAAATTTTGTGAGAATTTGAGCTTTGGAGTAAATGCTGTCTTTCCAAATAAATTTATTGAAATATATTTTAAGGAAATGCATTTTTGTGCAGAAGGAGCATTCAAGGTATTAATGAAACTCCTGTTTCTCAGTTGCTTTTGATTGAAGGCACTAGCTTTTGTGTCTGCTGGAACAGTAACTGAAGAGCATTCTTCTAGTAAAGGGATAAACAACACAAGCTAGTATCATCCTGAAAAAGTTTGTGGAGTATGGCACTTAACTCAAGAAGGCAAAGCACAAACCACATGGCTTTATGATCTGCAATAGCACAGGTTCACAGTATTCCTTCTGATGGACAGCAAACAGTATTCTGTCTGGATCTTGAGTCAGTTGCTAGTGCTGAATCTCAAGACACATCATATGCTCATGAAATCTTCTCATGTTCCCTTCAATCACTGCTTCATTTTCTCAGAATAAACAAGTGCATCTTTCTCTTGGTTTTCATGCAACCTAGTGTAGGTTGACCTTTTTATGATGACCTATTTCTGAATCTTTTTTGTCATACTTAACATTTTTTACTGAATTCTGCCATGCAACTGCTAAATTGTTGTTGGTTATATGTGAAGATATTTCTCTTTTTTTTCAAGTATGGATTGGGTTTCAGTGACATTGCTTTTTATGTATGTGCTTCTCTCAGCCTACGTCACTTGCTTTGTATATGCTCGAGAGATATTTAATTGTTCTTTCACCACTGTCTTCACAAGGAAGTTGGTTTCCCTTTCCCTGATACACGTGAAAGGAAGAAAGCAATGTGTGCTTTGATTTTCTCATGTTCCCTTCTGCTCTGCAGTCCTTATTGTAGATCTGCTTTCCCTTAGAGGTGGGCATCCCTAGGAGCTCATTAGAGCAAAAAGTATCTTACAGTTCATGGACTCCTCAGCATGTAGTGCCTGGATAATGTTAATATTTGAAATATTCTTTCTTGTTTTCCAATAAAAATACTCCCACAAGTGACTGAATACTGAAATCTGTTACTGTTTTAGGACTTGAACATGCAGAGACTGAAAGAATAGCAAAAAAGAAAAAAACACCCCCCAAAAAAAAACAAACAAACAAAAAACATATAAACAAAAAAAACCCAACCAACAAACAAAAAAAACCTTACTTTCCCTACAGAATCAAACCTCTACTAATGATTCTGTGGCTAGGCAGGCTCAGCTAAAGGGTTAAGCACTTTGAAGTTAACAGGTGAGCAAATACTGAAGGAAAAGTAGTGTTTGGGTGCCTACAAGCAATAATGTCTTATCCTTTTGGCAGGGAAGCTAATATTTATTCCACTGTTATTCACAGTATGTGCTCATGCTATATTCAGATGCTGTCGGTTCTTCTAATTTGCAATGGACTTTTCAGGTACATCTTACCTTTATTTTATATTGCTATCTGGAGGTCAATGGTTCCTTGTTTTTCTGCTTTGAGTACATCTGAAATAATAACAATATAAATGTATGAGTTTTATTGTTATTATTTTGGTAATAACACAACACACATACGCTAATTAAGAGACTTGAAAATTTAAACTTGATTCAGCAGTGCACAGAAACATGCTTGATTTCAGCCTCATGAGCAGTTGATAAAACACTGACTTCCAAAGTTAAATTCTCTTGTAAGGGTTTTGTAGGACTGTGTACCTCCACTGTTACCTCTTTTGCTGGTCTCTTTTTAAATGTATTTCTTTCAAAAATTTAATTAGAGTATGAAAACCTTGTATATTCAGTGAAAAACACAAAGAATAAAATATTAATTTAAAATGACAAAATGTAGGTAAACTAAAAGTCAGTATTTAACTTCATTTGACAGACATAATTTCTTTGCTGCATGATACCCATAACCAGTGTTTATTTATTCTAGTGAGAAGTCCTTTGGAATAATCTCTTACTTCCTGAAACAACATTGATAAAAAAGTCAATAAATCAAGTATAATAAAAGGTGTTTAAACTAATTACTAAACTATCATATATCAATGTGATACCTGGCATATAACTTCATATTTAACTAATTCATTTCATCCCCTGGAATAGACTGTTTGGAAAGATATGGAAAAAAATATTTTGTTATGAATGTGAACTTTATTGTAACTGATCTTACAACTGATGTTATTTTTAAGGTTAGAATGATTTAAAAGTGAAACTAAACTTATGAGATTTGGAATGCATTACCTAAATTTAGAAAAAGACAAGAATTGCTTTTCTCCTGGCTGTGAGAAAGTAAGTAAGATAATGGTAGAATATCATAGACTGTCAAATCATGTCATCTGATCCCTGAGGTATTATCAAAATACCTTTAAAGAACTTACTGGTTCATTCTGTTTGCGAGCATGGCACCTAGATAAATTAATAGAAATAGAGTGGAATGATGAATTCTATACATAAGATCTGAGATTTCATTGGATCCTAATTTTCCAAGCATGAGAAATGACATATGATAAAGTATAATGGGTCACCATGACCATAGTGGAATGAATTACTAAGTTATGTTAAAATTGTCAATTTTCTGAAAGCTGACAAATTTCTTACAGCTGAAAGTACTGTGTGTCATTGTAAGTATTGCTGAGCATCTCCAGTTTGTTTAAGTGGATTCATTTTCTTTCAATATTACATCCACGTGTACTAGTTTCCACAGTTTTAAAGTGAAAACCTCATTACTAATGGCAACAAAACATTAGCTATACATTTTGAAGTAAACATTCTACACTTGTTTTTTGTTTTTTTGTTTTTTGTTTTTTAGTAGAAATAAGAAGAGAGAAAAGAAAGAATGAACAAAGCCTTCAGAATCTGTGAAGGGACTGGCATGCAGTATTTACTGACTTACATATAGGCATTTAATTTCTTGCTGTTAATGGAGAAGTAAATAGATTTAATTAAGGACCCCAATGTTTTTGGGTTTTGGGAAAAGGGTTTCCCCTTTTCAGCTACACCCTTCCAAAAGCTTTACAGCCAATTTAAAGTACTGTTCACAACATAGGTGAATGATGCTTTCATTAGTGTTAAGGAATATTTTTAAAAGTACCTCTAACACTTTTTATGGATGTTTGCCAAGTGTCATCATGTTCATTACAAAAATTAGGATCAGTAAGACTGACTTCAATGAAGAAGAGAAGAAAATGTGTGAGATCTTCAAAACTGCTGCTAAGAGCTGTCTGTGTAACAAGGTCTTTTTTCACTTAAAAGATTTGAGGAAATTATGTGAGATTTAATGGTCTGGAAACAAATCAAGATTAAGTCATTAAAGATTTAATTCACAATACAACAATATAGTGTAGACATACCTGCACTAGTTTCAAAACATTTATACTGACTTTTCATTAAAAGGGAAATATCACAATTTCTGGTTATGACTCTTCTCTTTTGCCTAAATGAAAAGCTTTTTTCTCTCTTTCCCAAAATTGCCATAGCAGCTGCAGCTGTGTGAA
The DNA here is from genome assembly GCA_013399175.1 of Odontophorus gujanensis. NCBI lineage: Eukaryota > Metazoa > Chordata > Aves > Galliformes > Odontophoridae > Odontophorus > Odontophorus gujanensis. The sequence continues at coordinate 14,381 of VXAB01001624.1, forward strand.
GAACTTGGTAATAATAGTGATAGCCTTGTCAATGTTTGACACACTTCAGAAAGATAGAGCATTTGAGTGATTTGGTCAGCTGGTTGAATGTGTCCTGGGTATTTAGTCTAAGCACTGTGAAACATGTAGATGAATAATATTGCATCTTTCACCTGTGAACTTTACAGGGCAGTAGCCACAGCCGAATTTCTGGAGTCACTGTGTTAGAAGCAAAAGAATAATACTGCAAAACACGCTTACTAAATATAGATTTTCTGGAAACACTGATTTGGAAGAATGCTCAGTTTGAGAATCTGGAACAAACTTTAGTATGAAGAAGGTGTCCTGAAGTGCATGGCAAAAACAGTCACATGAATATGCAGGAGTATATTTGGAAATTTATCTGCTGACAACTTTAACATCTATGGACTTTTATATTTTAAGACCAGACACAAAATTTAAGTCTTGCATACATAAATTTCTCTAAATTCTGTTTTGTACATTAATGTCAACTTGGATCATAAGTATCATCTTTGTAGGCTCTAGAATCTTGTATTTCAGAAATGGGGATAAGTGTATTTTTTGTTCACATCAAAAGAATTTTAGCATGTCTACATGAAGTCTAGTTGTTAATTAATACATTGTACTGTCACATATCTGCCTAAGTTCAGTTGTGCTTTCACATTCCATTGACAATACACTCAAAGCTTGAAGAGTTTAAAAAATCTCAGAGTGGAGATAGGTCTAAAGCTGTAATTGCAAACCACTTTTTTTCTGAATTCAAATAATATTTTACTTTTAATTGATTTAGAAGTAGTGAAAAGAACTTTATACACCACTTGCAGAAGTGCAGAAGTGGTATTCTGAAAGTAATTTTATTTCTAATTCTGTTTTGTGGGACAACTCAGTAAATTTGGAAGACTCCTGCCATCCAATCTGATATGCTTATGAATAGTGCTGTACAAAGATATGTGCACTTTAGAAAACAGAGGATGACCTTTGCTCTGACAGTAGCAGGTATAGTGTTGGGTAATGCCACTGGGAAACTGATCTTCCAGAGCAAGGGATGTCTCTCACATCTGCTGGAGCTCCAGGGAAAGACAAACAGAGGGTCAGATCCTTGCCAGTGACCTTGAATTGAGCAGTGTATAGAAGTGGCATTCTATTGCAGAAGGTAAGGTACTAGATCATAGAGAAAGACCACAGAAAAGCTTTGACAATCCGAGTATTACATTTTTTAATGTTCAGGCCAGATCGTGGAAGATGACATAGTTCATCCCAGGGCAACAGGATGGCAAGATTGGTCTGTACCCTAGTTATGATGTACAGCTTGTCGAGCAAATGCAAAGAGAGGAGCAAAGGCCATCCTTGCCTTCACAGTCCTGGGACAAAAAAAGCAAATTCTGTCTTTCTGTGGTGATTCTCCTTACCACATCCCACATGCGCAGAGCAGGAGATCCCTGTAGCTGTAACCTCATCAGTTTTGCCCTCAACAGCAGAAGAAAATTTCCCTGGATAACAGCCTTAAAGCAAACGTTGAAAGCAAGTGATGTACTTTTTCAGACTGCTTGCTCATAGGTTCATGAGGTATTCACAAGAAAGGTAAGAAGTAAGGTGCAAGTGCAGACAAATCTAATATTTTAGAAAACAAGGGGATATCTCTAGTCTGTAGTGTTCATAAGCTGATATGAAATGCAGATACAGACTTTTGCCTCAGCGTGTCCTATCTTGAACACTAAGAATATCATTTAGTTCAAGAGTGCTCTTTGCTGAGAATGAATAACCAACATTCATCCAAACTTCAGCAGCTAGTATGGGATTTTCTGAATTACAGAAGCTACTCCCTAATATTTGATGGCAGTTCTAGCCCAAAAACAACAATATCTTCTCTGAGGTGTTATCCATGGACAGAGGCTGAAAACTTAAAATACATAAAGAGAGCCTAAATAAGCTTTATAAATGAGCTTCAGTTGCACACAAACTGAAGTGAGACTGAAATTTTAATTCTTTATAGACTGCATCAAATAATTTTATGCCATTTCAATCAAAAGCAGTTTTACTCTATAATACAAGTATTCATATTCTCAGGTTTTTGATCCTTTTATAAAAAAAAACATACCACATGAATTCTCCATACATGTTACACTCAATCTGTAAAATCTTTATGACAAAACCAATAGTATGTACCTGGAAGTAGCTCTACATCATTCATTTTCCCTGTGAGTTCTCTTGTTGCTGCTATGTAGCACTTTTAAATATCAAAGCAACTTCTGAAGTGCCTAAACTAAGGCCCTGAGATCTCTTTACCAGATTTCCATGTTTTTAAAATTCATCCTGACATATTTTTTATACATTTTAAACTCAGACAAATGTTTAGTTTTTTTTCACACCTAGTAATTTTTAAGGCTTCGTTACAAAACTCAAAACAATATTCTTCTGGAGATCAGTAGAAAAAGGGTTTTGGTGAGAAAGAAAATTTTAAAAGCTATTGCATGGTTGAAAGAATACAAATTAGAAGGCATCAGTCAAAGTTAGAGCTGCATACAGGTTAGACTCAGATGAAATAATGAAGTTCAGATTGCTTTAAATAATTTAAAAGTACCAAACACTGTTCCTCCAATCCACACTGCATGGAAAAAAGGCATAATGAAATTAAGCTGTAATTTTGTTATGCATTGATCAAGCTCAATTAATGTTGCCTCTAAAATCCTTCCTTCCTCCTCACCTCACCAGCTTACTCTTGCCATGATGATGAGCAAAAAGCTAACCTAGTAAAAACAAAGGTTTTTTTCAACCAGTGATCTGGCTCACTACTCAGCAAATAAAGTATGAGCAGTAAAGAAAGGAGACTATTTCAGACTAGTTGCTGGCTTGCATTATGTTTTTAAACTACAGCCTCAGTAAATTTGGGGATTGGTGCTGCTCACTCTGAACTGATGCAAAACTAGAGCATTTCATTAGGATTTTGGCTGCTATTTCTCTGCTTCAGTGAAGGAACTGAAACCATATGCTCACCCACTTCTCTCAGTGGTACTGACTTGTCCCATTTCAGATGATCTGCAATTATTCTTTTTATTACAATGGAAGGTAGCATGTACAACTCTAGGCAAACATCAAATTTCAAATCTGTGATTTTTTTCTCCATATTAAACATCAGAGTAGCTGTGTTTTTAAATGAGAATGTAAATTCTTATTTTTCAAACACACTGAACAAAGAACAACTAACCAAACAAACAAAAACAAAAACAAAACAAAACAAAACAAAACAAAACAAAACAAACATTGCAGGGAGCTTTAAAAAGTGCTTATTTTGGGGCAGAGAGAAAAACTATAAAATCTGCTGGCCCCCGGAATGAATTGTCAAGGGATTCATGAATGTGCAAAGAGAAGTATCATAAAAACTGCTTTGCAAAGTTGAATTTAGCAAGTATTATCCATAAGCTTTCTAGAGTAATGTAAAAACAGTAGCATATGAAGAAGAAAAGACTTTCAGCCTTTTTTCAAACATTAATGACAGTAATATTAAGAAAATATCCATATTTCTCAGATTTGAATTGCTCTGGAATACTTTTTGAAGTTTACCTTAGCAGTTGCTATCTCTTCTCTTCTTTAACATCTGTCTTCAATATAGTTGACAATTGTGTGAAAGGTTTATTTTGACTTTCCTTGAGCCACACACAGTCCCCCATTTCTTTTTCTGCATGTGGTAACATTCAAGCTTCTCTTTTTTTCATTAAGTTGCACTATTAAAACCGATACTTTTATGATAGGAAAAAAAAAAAAAAGAAATGAAAAAAGAAACTTAAATAAGAAAAAAGTTCGGTTTGCCTAAAACTAGCTGAAAAGTATAAAATAGTATTTTCTACTAAGATCTCTACATGGGCATAGAAAGATGCAAAGGGATTCAAATAAGTTTATTCATAAGTTTATATAGGTTTATTATATAAATTTATATGATCCTAGGTGAGAATTGCTATAGAACTTTCTGCATAGAAAAAGAGATTCTTGCCAAGTGCAACAAGATCTTCTCAGTGGATTAAGTGAAATACTTCCTTCTCTGAATATGTTTGTACCTTAAATGCAGGCTGGTCAGGAGACTTCTGAGAGAGGCTGGTGTTCTGTAATGCTTAACAGTAGTTCAAGATGCTTCCCTTATGTGGGATCTTCATACTGGTTTTGTTTTCATAGCAGGACAAAATTTACTCACTCAGTCTCTTTGTATGCACTTTTAAAATTTTATTCTGGCCTAGTGCAAGCTGAACTCCACAATGGTTTCAGAACTTTTATGCTACTGAATCTCCTAGTAGATCTACTTCTTTGAGTTAATTCGTTGTAGTACAGGACTCGGCAAGGCCTAAATGGTGCAAGGAAATTACTACTTTCTTGTAGTACATTAAATCAATCAAACATCTTCATGTCATGACATTTAATGGGAGCTGACTATGCTTGACTCATACAAAATCTATTCAAGAATCCAAGTTCATAGGATAGTTGTGTATAAGTGAAATAACTTTACATAGATATATCAACTAAATGTATTATAAGAATTTGTTTAAAAAGATATTTAAAATGATAAATCCACACAGTAGCAAAAATAACAATAACAAATATAGGTAGCTATCACCATTAATTTGAATTTTCTCTGTAAGGAAAGCAAGGATGACACTCTGTTCTGTTTCCCCATCCTGCACTTGAGTGTGTTTATAATTATAATCATTTTTGAGCTTGTCCATCCCATTTAGATGACCCAAGATGAGGTTCTGCACCTTGGTAGGTCTGGCATGGCAGTGAACAGGGTCTAGGGAGGTCCTGCAAATGTGGCCTCATCAGTTGGGAACTACAGATCAGGAAGTAATCATTCACAGTCATTGTGCTCTAAGGATGGGCCCCATTTTGTGAATACCCTGAAGCAAGAGCAACGCTGATATGAAGATATGCACTATATTAATCTTCTTCTTCCTCATCTGCTGAAACAAATCCTCCAGTGGAGATGTTTTCTAGCATTAAGAAGATATCTGATCATGTGGAAGATACAGTAAATCTGTAGGCAACTATAAAGTAATGTATTTCTAGACAAAATGTAGGGGACTTTGAGCCTAAATCTAATTATTAATCAACAAGATGTCTCAGCTAAAATTACATACCTTAGAAATATTTTCTCAGTTATAAGATTATAGTCCTTACACATTGCTGATTTCTTCTTGTGTTTAATTTTTTTAACAGGTGGGGCTAACTGACCATATTTTTAGCTGCATTGTAAATAAATGCTTTCAATTTATTCACTTCTTAGTTAGTGTAATGGTTAGAACAATTCTACCATTAACTTAAGTTTTCATTCTGTTTTGGTTTTGTTCCTTCATTAAACATTCTTTAAGAGGATTTCACTTGAGTTAGAATATTTAAATTATGTGAAATAAACCTATTCTTTTTATGAGTTTGTTCCTTTTTTAAGATATTAATTAAAACAGGTTGTGGAAGAGAATAGATACAGTAAATGGATAAAGTAGTGTCCAGGCAAAAGGTTAAGGATTTACTGTCATTATATGAAATGAAGCTCTTTCTGGAGACACCTCATTAAAGGAAAAGCCTTCCTCTTTTACATGCACCAACAAGAAGTTCATTACTCAGTGAACCTCTGCTTATCAGGGATTATTAGTTCTTTTTTCTCTTAAGAAATACTTTATCCTCCAGTAACTAGCATGTTCATGCCTGTGGTATGAGCTTGGCTTAGAGATGTGATATACTCAGGGATGCAGCCTGTTTTGCTAACGGATTTGCACGCCGGACAGAGTGGGAGGGTGGAAAAATAAAGGACAGCATCAGTGGAAAGACAGATGAACTTTCAAAGTGAAAAAAAAATATTGCAAATTTAATTTGCAGTCTGGGAATGGAAATGTCATTGCCTCACTCAGAGGGTTAATCACTTTCTAATTTAAACTGGCAAATTTTATAATGACACTGTGAAATTAGCAGCATTTTATTGTGTTAATTATCTGCAGGACACTACATCATTTCTTCTAATAAATGTAAATGAGATTGCCTCTCCTAGGACAGTATAGAGGCAAGGTGAATTTTTATTGGCTATTTACTGGATTTTAGACAAATTGATACCCCCCTCCCCCTTCAGTTCCTCCAAGTAAAGCACATGCAGTATGGTTTACTGCACTGCCTGATTTTCTGTGCATTTTAGTCAATGAAGTATACAGGGGGATTTTAAAGGTCATTACGGTTCCGTGATCATTTAAACTAATTTTCACATAAGGCAAGGCTGATGCTAAAAATCACATCAACTTTGTCATAACTAAGATGTGGGATTGCAGAATCTAAGCATACCAATAATTAAATATTCATTTTTTTTTGTTACTGTAGATTTTCTTGACAGATTCAAAACGTCTACCTGTGTGTGGCTCTATCAAAACAGACAGGAGAGCACCTTTTCAGCAGGCCTGTCACTTAGCATGCTTGATGCTGCAACATTAGGCAATGCAAAGAATGACATAAGAAGCATTTACGAAACCATGCTAGGAAGCCAATGAGTATAGCATTCTGCTTTGGATAATCTTTGCAGCCAGAGATGTATTAAATTACAAGGCAACAGAAAATATAGGTTTTGCACAAATAAATTTGTCACTGGAGTCAAATTCCCTTTCTGGATGTACAGTTTTCTTCACCCTAAATACATAAAGATTAATTAAGACTGTTAGGTGAGCTAGTGTATATAAATATACATATGTTTATATGTATATATACATATATATGCGTGTGTGTAAATAGGTATATGTATGCTGATATTTGCCATTAGATCAAGATATCACACTTATAAAGTCTATAGGTAAATACTGAAAGTCTAAACATTTCCAAGGTAGAATTTATGAAGTTGAAACTTTGAATGCTAATCTGATACTTCTGGTTACCATTATTTTTAAGTTGTGTTAAGAATAGTTAAAAACAAAAAAACAAACAAAAAATCATGCTATAAACATAAAATCTACTAAAGAATGAGAGAGTACTTTGATAGCACAGTATCAATATAATAATAAAAGATTTTGGTGCATTTCAGGAGAACAATCACTTCCCACCAGATTGCTGTTTTTATATGATGCCACTGAAATGCTACTCTATAGGTTTGCCTGAAGATTTAGTAGTGCTGCCTTGACACTTCTTGACACTGCTGAACACTGAGCAAAGATACTTCTTAAACAAAGATGCTAAACAGCCTAAGATTTGAATCTGCTGTCATCTGATGATACCTCATAATTGCTTTATTGATTGCCTATGATAGTAATGACTGGTCATGAGTTTTCCTGGTCTCTCCTTAGATGTCACTGGATAGCAAAGTATTTCCCAAATTGCTGTGTTGTGTAGGGTGGCTGCATTGCACCCATCTAGGTGTGTCATGGCTCACTGTGTCTGCTTTTCTGGGAATAACCTCCTTAAGCCTTTTCCCCTTGAAAGCATCTGTAAGCAGTTGAAGGTCATGATTGTTCACTCGGAAGATCAATATACCATTAAATTGTGACAAAAAGCACTACCAGACTATTAAGTTCTCAGTCATAACCTCAATAATCCTGATAAAATGATGAGCTATTTTAACCTCACAGTGACTGTTAACAGTTGCTCAAAACCCTAACCCAATAAGAGAGCATTGACATAAACTCCTATGCTGCCTTTCAGATTTTTTTACCCTGAACAAAACAACTTATTTGCTTTGCACCCTTGTCTATATGGGTTAGAGCCATAAAATGCCATTCCAAACAGGTTGAGAAGGAGGCCCAACAGAAAACATTTTGATACTTCTCCTACTCTGGGCTAACCTTCCACTAGTTTGAAGTCTGCTGTATCTAAAATGGCCTGTTCTTACAAGAGAAGTAGAAAAGTGTACAGAAAACACCTGAAGATATGTTGTGAAAAGGAGTTTTTCTGAGTGAAGAAGCAGCTGCTAATGGGAAAAACCCCACTGCTTTACATACCAAATCCCACAGTGGATGATGCAGAAGGAAATACAGATAAGATCTGTTCATTATTTCTGCCCATTGCAGCATAGCAAAACATAGTATATTAGTCAAGATACTAGGCAGCCCACTGTAAATGCAGTCTTATCACATAAACCTTTAAATGAGAAAACGAACACCTGAAAACTGTGAGATGTTATGGCAGCCCACTTTAGCTATTAGCCCTCCCTAACCAGCTTTCCCTTGATATGTTAATAGACTAAATGTAGAAAAGGATAGGAAACAACAAAGCTTCAGGTCAATTAAGCTTCCACTGATCTACTGATGTATAATATCTAATCAAGCAGCCTAAAATCTTCTGGATGTATCCTAGATACTTTCTTAGATACCGCAATTAGGAAAAGAGTCCCTGTTTTAACAGTACTAAAAACCTCATCTAATTTATCTTCAATTTTATTAAAGGACAGAAAGAGGCAGAATTTAATTTCATTTGCACTTCCCTACATTTCTAGTATTTCAGGACATTCATTCGTCTACCCCACTGAAATACAAACATTTCCTGAAGCACAGAAACTCTCCCATTAATTAAGGTGCAGTTTTTGATGGAGGAGGGAAACGGGTGAAATCTAAAATAGCCTTTTGCAATGTAATAAGCAGTATTACGATCATGAATTAAGAAACAGAATGTTATAAAATTCACGCTAATATGGACGACAGTGCCACCAAAGGCACTGCAGCTGCTTTAATGAGAGGGTTTGCACCCTGAGCAGGGATAACCTGGGGAAGAGATTGCTAGAATTTGGTGGTCTGAATACTAATCAACATTGCAGCTCAGTTTTTTTCTTCTTTGAACACAGTGGTTTACAGAGCATTCAAATAGACAAAATAAGCCAGAAAATAGTAATGTGTGGTAAAAAAATTAAAATATCTGTGATTATTATGTTCTGCCATTATGGTTGATATGCATAATGCGACTGCTGAGCTCTGAATTCACCATACAAATCCTGTGCTTAAGATAACTCAGATGTTTAAAAGAACTGAACTTGACAACGGATTGTTTCTGTCTCTATAGTATCTCTGTAGTCATTTTTGATATTCTAAATTACGTTGGAATTTTGCAAGTCCTCTTGAAATCTCTCAACAGGATGTCAAGTCAAGTGTCTGGCATTGGATTGTTTCTACAGGGGAAGCTTTTACTACAAATATTAGCAGCCAAAACACATAACAGTTTACAGCATTAGCTAATACTCCTTCAGTGCACATGTGCAACAGGTTTTAAAACTTATGGTTTATTTGTTCTTTCTCTCAATCTGTGCAAGCAGGAATTTTGAATGAGGACTTAGTAGTGTAAATTTATGGCATTCTTTATTTACATGAACAAGATTATATTAAAACTTGCCTAAAATGGGTATATTAATGTTTGTATTAGGAAAACTGATTTATCAATTTAGCCAAACAACTTTTTTCATAAAGAAAATAAATAAGCCCCAAACTGTATCCTTAGAGAATATTTCTGTAGGTCACACGTAATGGAAAATGCAGTTTAAAATGCAGTATAATCTTAATTGGTGTCATTGGCTAATATAGGAAAAATTTACTGCTTTGTATACCTTAAAACTTATGGCTTATTTTACAGGAAGACTTTTTACACTAATACTAGCAAGTCAGAAAACCAAAAAGCTCCAATTTTATCAATGGTATGTAAATACAGACAGTGATGCTACTTATACCATAACACTCAAACCTTAATAGAGATAAATCAGTGCACTGAAAGCTATATCACAGAATCATGGAATCACAGAATTGTCGGGGTTAGAAGGGACCTCTAGAGATCATCAAGTCCAACCCCCCTGCCCAAGCAGCTCCCTAGCCCAGGTTGCACAGGTAGGTGTCCAGGCGGGTCTTGAACGTCTCCAGAGAAGGAGACTCCACCACCTCTCTGTGCAGCCTGTGCCAGTGCTTCGTCACTGCACTGTGAAGAGGTTCCCATGCACATTTGTGTGGAACTTCCTATGTTTCAGTTTGTGGTCGTTTCCCCTGGTCCTATCACCACACACCACTGAGAAGAGTCCAGCCTCATCCCTTTGCCTCCTGCTCTTTTCTTATAGTATCTAAACTGTAATAAGGTTGGACATAATGCAAAATGCAAAGCTCTATCCTGTCCAGCCACAAGTTTTTCACTGAGAGCACACCATCATGCTACATTTCCCCATATTTTCTTCTCTTTTTTTTTT
>VXAB01001625.1:8295-27749 GCA_013399175.1 Odontophorus gujanensis
AAGCAAAGTGAAAGGGCCTGCACAGGAAATTCAGTTCCTAGGTATAAAATGGCAAGATGGACGTCGTCACATCCCTACAGATGTGATAAACAAAATCACTGCCATGTCTCCACCCACTAGTAAGAAAGAGACCCAAGCTTTTTTGGGTGTAGTGGGCTTTTGGAGAATGCATGTTCCAAACTACAGTCTCATTGTGAGCCCTCTCTTTCGGGTGATGTGGAAGAAGAATGATTTCGTATGGGACCCTGAGCAGCAGCAAGCTTTTGAGCAAATTAAGCAGGAGATAGCCCGTACCGTGGCCCTGGGGCCAGTGCGGACGGGACAGGATGTAAGGAACATCCTCTACACTGCTGCTGGAAAGGAGGTCCCATTTGGAGTTCATGGCAAAGAGCTTCTGGAGAGACCTGAGGCCGACCCCTTGGATTCTGGAGTCGAGCATACAGGGGCCTGAGGAGTGCTACACTCCAACTCTTAGCCACATACGAGGGTGTTCAAGCTGCTTCTGAAGTAATTGGTACTGAAATGCAGCTCCTTCTGGCACCTCGATTGCTGAACTGGATGTTCAAAGGAAAGGTTCCCTCCACCCACCATGCTACTGATACCACTTGGAGTAAGTGGATTGTGCTGATTACACAGCGAGCTCGGATGGGGAACTTCAATCATCCAGGAATCCTGGAAGTGATCATGGACTGGCCTGAAGGTAATGCACAGGACATACTTCTTTTTGTTTTCTGGTAATTCAGTGTATGGTAGGGCCTCTTTAGCACACATTACTTCTTCTGCTGATAATGTTCCAGAATTTTTATCTCCAGACCAGTCCATGATCACTTCTAAGTTTCCTGGATGTCTGAGTTTCCCCTGCAAGCTCGCTGTAAAATCAGTGCAATCCACTTACTCCAATGACATCAACAGCATGATGGGTGGAGGGACTCTTTCCTTTAAACATCTAGTCAAACATCAGCAGTTGAAGTACTAAAAGGAGCTACATTTCAGTAATGATTATTTTGGAAGCATCCTGAACTCCCTCATATGAGACTACGATCTCCTTTTCAGTTAGAGTATAATAGATAGATCTCTTTGGAATTTATAGTCTATTAGCACTTTGCTGAATGTAGATGTGGCCGTTAAACAGGTTTCTCTGCAGCTAATTGAATGTAGTTGAAAAAAAGTGAAGGCTGGATGACAGAATTTTTCCCTTTTCTGGATGGAGTACTGTCGTGTAACAGAAATCATGATTTCCTTTATCTCATAATGGTAAGGAATTATTTCAATATGTGCTCTTTCGTGTAATAAATAATAAAGAAATGGGAAGGTAGAACAAGGCCTTTTCTTCATGATGGCTATATAAGCCTACTATGGCCAATAAAATAAAGATGCAAATTGATATTTGTAGAGCAGAGATAGATAATGAAAGTATGTGATGGTTTTTAAGAAGGTAATAGCATTGCAATGGTCATCAAACACACTGATGTTTCTGAAGTAATTAATGTTAAAGGATTCATTTTTTTCTGATTTTCTTTAGCCAAACTGATTCTCTAGCACTAGAAATTCATGTCTCTGGTAAGCAGAAACACAAAGTGTCTGTGATTCCAAGAGGATGATAGACACCTGCATAGAGCACCAGTTAATGTTCTTGTACTGACATCACAGAATCAGAGGATCACTGAATCACAGAACCACAGAATGGCCCAGGTTGGAAGGCACCTCAAAGATCATGAATCTCCAACCCCCCTGCCACGGGCAGGGCCACCAACCTCCCCATTTAATACTGGACCAGGTTGCCTAGGGCCCCATCCAATCTGACCTTGAACACCTCCAGGGACGGGGCATCCACCACCTCTCAAGCCCAGAACAAGCCCAGCTCCCTCAGCCTGTCTTCATAGAGGAAGTACTCCAGCCCTCTGATCATCTTTGTGGCCCTCCTCTGGACCCTCTCCAACAGCTCTTTGTCTTTCTTGTGCTCTGGGAGCTTGTAAGAGATTATTATTTTTTATATGATTACCTCAAAGTTTGCTGATGAACATGTCCAAGCAAGTCCTGGGCAAGGGTTGCAAAATCCTTTGTCTAAGGGAAAAGCAGATAGGCATGTCCTGGGGCAACGAAAGAGAGATAAGCTGCAGTTCAGTGGCGAGAGAACACTCTTCTGTGTGGTACTCATCTCCGTGTGGAGATAGACATCTCAGGAGATGCTTGCCTGGCACCCTAGCATGGAATTTGTCACGTAGGCAGGAGAAATGGAGGATAGAAGAGGGATCGACCACCATGAGGATAGGCGTTCTACCATCTGAACTCTCACAAGCTGACCACTGTTTATCAGGGCTTCAGGCCAGATACAGTACTCCAGATGGGGCCTCACAGGAGCAGAGTAGAGAGGGACAATCACCTCCCTGTCCCTGTTGGCCACCCCTCTTCTGATGGAGCCCAAGACACCATTTGCTTTCTGAGCTGCAAGAGCACACTGCTGGCTCATGACATCGCTAGAGCTGAAATCATATCTTTCAATTTCTTTGATAAATATAACATCAGTACACTTGCTTTTCTTACATGAAAACAAATCTCTAAATTACTTGCTGGATGTGACTCCTGAAGACAACTGAAATGTTGAGTGAAATTAAGTTGGCAGAAGTTTATGAAACAAATTGATGAGAAATAATTCTAAATAATATGCTATGGACCTGTTCTAGATTCTTGTAATTCTACTTCATAAATTCATACTTCTACTTAACCCTTGGAAATTCCTGAAAATTGAAAATATTGTTATTATTTTAGCTGTACAATATGGAAAATCCTCCTCAAATTTCTATATATCTCATAGCAGGGCAGTGTGAATTTTCTGCTGCACTTATGACAGTTTTCCTGCCTCTAAATTTTGCAGTACCTGTACTGTATAAATATCCCATTGTAAATTAGAATTCTAAGCTATATTGTGCTGTGCAGATACTTGAGCATGAATCATTGTCCGGGAGTCTGAATAAACAAAAGTCTGAATTAACAGTCTAAAATAAAAAGAATACAAATACAGTCTGGATGAGAATAGTTCCTATGTTACTGATGGGAAACTGAGCCAATGCAAGATTAAATGATTTGACGTGCCCAGGGTCATGTAGGGAACGTCTGGCAGCAATTGGCATTGAATTGTGGTCTCCTGGCCACTAAGCTTAACTGCAGAACCATCATTCTTTTCATGATACCTTCTGTCTTCTTAACTCCTTCATGTAAGTGGATGTCATAGAGTGACAGAGTCAAGCACTTTTCAATAATAAAATGCATCAGAGAAAGAGTACATCTAAATAGCTCACACACAGCTGCTCTAGGTGATAGTTTAGCATCACATAGCCCCTAGATGCCTTGGTGTGGTAGCAAAGCTAACTTCCAGACTTCAACCTTCACTGGGCATATGTTACAACTGTAAGGAAGACTTTCTCTGTGCAACAGTGGACTTTTTTTTTTTTTTAATATAGAGCTTGCAGACCACAGTATCCCACAATACTTAACCACTACACAGGGTAATCTTTCTTTTTTTCCTACTTGCCACTCCTAAAGAGAAAAGCATTAGGAAATGATAAATCCTGTTGGGTAGCAAAAAAATCTAAGATGATCAGGATGTAATTTTCTGAAGAAATATTATTACAAAAAAGAGTTCAGCTCCTGATCTTAAAGCGAGACACGTGTGATGGAGTCCTTCATCCTAGTCTAGCAAACTCTGAGTTCTCCAATGCATTATTAAATGAACCACTCTTCAGATTTAATAGGAATTTACTAAGGAAATTATTCCTCCTGAATTAGAGTGTGAAAAGTTTTTACAGGGAGCTATGTTGTATATTTGGAAAGCAGAGCCCTGCCACAAATAGCTATGCTCTATTTTGGCTCTGTAAGGACGTTGCAGTGATCAGAAAGATGAGTGCATGCTAAACAATCTTATCATCGGTGCTCTGGAGGAATGCTTTCACTTCCTGTATCGTTATGGATGGGGTGACCTTAGGTGGTATGCAGCAGCGCACAGCACACAGTTGCATTAAACTTTATAGTTGCTAAACTTTTTTGACCTTATGTCTGTAGTAAAATAGTGTCCTTCTGTGCAGTTGAGAAAGATGGAAACTTTCTTCCCATCTGCCTAGTCACTCTTGTGGAGTTTATGTTGTTGTGTGTCAATGGTTTGTGGGCTGGTTTGTCCTGGTTCTGTGACTAATGGGATGGGGGACCTACAGACCCATGCCCTGGGAAAGGGGAAGGGGGAAAAGGGAGAGGGTAGGGACATGGGCCTAAAAACAATACAGTGGCAATGATCTGAGGAGGAAAACTAATTTACTAAATAAGAAATCAGAATGCAAATAATACAGTATAATACAATATAATTGTAGTTGGAACTAATAAAATCAAAATGAGTGAGAGAGTGTCTGAAAACCAAAGGTCTTACTGTAAAGCTGAAGGAGAGACAGCTTGGGATCCTCCACTGCTAAGATGAATAGCAAAAGAGAGGAAGCCTCGGGATTCACGTACAGATTTATCTTTCCCTCTGAGTGGAAAACAGGAACGCAAAGTCCTCGGGGGTATGTAATTCTCTTATGAGATTCAGGTACCCAGAAATTCAGCAGTTCACAGACTTGGAAAATTAACACTTTAACTCCCAGAGCCTCATATAATGTTATGATGTGGAATACTGATAACAAAAAAATCATAAAACCATGACACTGTGCTACATGGACTAGTCGTATCCTTACACTATATAGTTTATACTACAGTTGTCCAGATATATTTGATGAGGAAGAAGGAATAAAATAACCTCATTTTTAAGGCTCACTCTCTCTTTCTTGCACTGTGCGTATAAATGCAAAGTATGATGCAAGATAAAAGTACAGCCCATGTGAAAGCATAAAGGACACAATAGAAAGAAGCATCTCCCTGCAACTGCAAAGATTCAGCTTCCCAGGGAGTGCTGATATCAGTCTGGACAATTTGATGTAACCATACCAATGTAGCTGAAGCTATCTGGGTTCAAAGATTTATTAGTTGTGAATGTCCATTTTTGTTTTTGCTGGCCTAGTGCCAGTAAATAAGTCACTAAAACCACTAGCTGAGTGTCATTTGATAGGAAAAGGCTGGGATTATAAGTAAGCCTCCTGCCTTTTAACAAAAAAAGTGCTGAGGTAAGCAGTGTCAAACCCAGCTGCATCAACATGATGGTGGGAAGACAAATGAGAGCTTTCACTGCTGGATACATGGGATAGAGAGCCCACAGTTCTAAAAAACCTCTTCACATCCCAGAAACAGCTGTCATAACTGAAACTGCAAGGGTTTGCTTTTTAAACTACCAGCTTTGATAAGGAGAATTCTCTCACTAGCCCTTTCTCTACCAGATAAACACACTTCTAGCAGCACAGCTCATCTGCAAGGTGATTGGAGATTTAAATATCTTCAAAGGTTTCCAAACCCCTCTTCTTATAACCTCTCCCAAATACTGATGCCGAGTCCCATCTGACATTTCAGAAGGATTTATGGCTATAACCTCTGGCTGCTTGATTGTATGAGCTCAGCAATCACCGCGTAACATAAAACTTGCTACATTTTTCCTATGGGAGGTTGAACTTTACAAAGTTAGGTACTGTTATGGACAACAGTGAACACTGAAACAGACACAATAGAAGGGATGTGGGGTCATTTCAGAATAAATGCAGGAGTGATGACAGTTTTGAAATCTGGTGCACATTCTGGAATGGGAGGTCAGTAAAAGTCAAAGGTGATGAAATGTGCATGCTCATATCCTGCTCTGCTGCACAGGAGATGCTGTGTGCCAGCCTGCACATGCAGGCCATGTCTGAGTATAGGGAAAGGGAGCAGGGAGCCCTATGGAGGGGGCAGGAGGTGCCTGCAGCTGGTGGTGCGATGCTCCAGACAGGCAAGGCTTTCTCTCCACAGGGACCGCCAGCTCCTGGTGGCTGTTGCCTGGGAAATGGGTAGGGAAATATAAGGAATGCTTGGAGACTATATCCTCCTTTTGGACTTGTGGATGGAGCAGAAAGGGGGGTGGATTGCTTTTCTTTTTTCTGTTTCTCTCTCTCTTTTCTTTTTTTTCTTTAATATATATTCAGTAGATTAGACGGGTAGGTTGCTGTGGCAACATGGAGGAAGTCTTCTGCACACCTGCACCATAAACAAGGAACCCTGCCAGCATAAACACAGGGAATCCTGGAGGCGTCTCTTCCCTTTCCTTTTTCTTCCATTCTCTTCCCATCCCTTCCCTCCTTCCCAGCATTTATGGAGCTCTGTGTGCTACATATTGGTAGTCCCAGCCTTCCACAGAGAGAGGAATATCAGTGTTCTCCATGTACTTTGAGGTAGGTTTTACAGATCTCTCTGTGAGCCCAGAAACCTGGGGAAGTAAATATGGTAGAAACAAGATAGAATAAGGAAGGAAGGTGGATATTTTCTCTAAGAATTCTTTATGCTCCTCGCTTTGAGATCTGTGTTGTCTTTCCCTTATTACACATAATCAAGATGTGCATAGTATTTGTTTCTTGCATACTGTCCTTAAAATTGAAGTTTTTGTTCTAGAAGGAGAGGATTAAAACACTCAGTTTCATTCCCAGTAATCCACTTGCACCCATGGAAAGACTGTTACCAATTTCAGCCAGATCTGAACTGGCTAAGTCATCTCCCTTGAACAGTTCTGTCATATTTCCACCATATCTAGGATCAGCTGCTCACTCTTTCTTCATTGTGTTTGAGTTGTTTGTATATGACAGAGAGCACTAAAAACCACATCAACTTGCTAGAAAAAATATGTGTCTGTGTGAGGCCCCTGTTTCAGTCTAGATTTCTGATCGAAGCAGTAAATATTAAGCATTGACAAAAATATGAAAGGACATATGAAAATTCTTTTGAAGTGGTTCTTCCGAAGTTGTTACTAATATCAACGTTAAGCTCAGAATTTGAATAAAGTGATGAGCAATAGATCATTTTTTTTATATATGGCAGTTTTAAATTACCTGTAAATTACTTAAGCTACAGATCTGGCCAAATCCACCATAATGCTTTATACTCCAGAAGGAATGCTAGATTTAGCCTTAAAATATGAGAGTAGCTTTAAGAGTAGTGCCTACTATTTTATTATGTTGGTCCACAACATCAGAGGCAGATGGTGGTTGGTGGTATGACAGTAGAAGTTGAACTCTCCCACCTATAGCCCGTCGTACTTCGTTGCTGTGTGACAGATGGCAGCAGAGAGGCACTATGACAAAATGGTGTCTGACACAGAAGTGCATATAAAGAAAATATGTGGAATTCAGTTCCTTCGTGTGGGAAAAATGGCACCCATTGACATTCATCACCACTTGCTGAACATCGAGGCAATTTCAGTAGTGGTGACAGCAACAGTGGGTCACCTCCGCTGATGAAGATGTTTACAAGTGCGGCATCTTTGTTCAAAAATGCATTGCTAATGAACGTGACGTTGAAAAGTGATGTTTTGTAGTTGAGAATTTGCTCTATAGAATGCTGTTATTGTGTTCTTTGTACCTGTTGCAGTTTCCATGGAAATAAATAAGAAGCATTACTTTTGGAGTGACCTTCACATTTCTGTATGATGTAGAAGTCAAGTCTTCCTATTGGGCAGCATACATTTGTATGTAAATTGTGCATATATATGTACATATATACATATATTTTAAGAAGAGTGCATGATCCTTTTTTTCTTCAGTGTACAGTACGTACTAAATCAGAAAATATCAACAGCAAACGACACTGCAGAATTTAAATTATTTGAAGATCTCATGTGTAAAAGTGGTTAGAATAAAGAATAGTATGTGTTAACTGTGTGCTGTAAACACAGAATAGACTACACACTTGCAGAAAGATGGAGATTTTGATTAAAGGAGCTTTTATTAAGTGAGCATTACTTTGTTTTAGTTACATGAAAAATGATGGATTATTTGTTTATAACAGAGCTGAGCTGAGTTTCCAACTGTGTTTCAAAGTTAAATTTAAAAGAAAAAGATGTGGAATGGTCAGTTCCTGACAGAGAAATACAACAATTCAAAAAAATAAATAGAATATATACTAAAAGAATATTATTTTTGGACCCTAGTAAAAAGGGTGATACATTCTTTGTCTAAAAGACTGCACCAGAAGAGATGAAATTTTGCAGCCTCTGTTGACTTCCTGGAGGAGAAAAACAGAGAAAATGCAAATTGCCTTCAGAATCCAACCATGTGCAAATTGAGGTTTCACAGAAGCCACGGGACACTGCTGTACACTGTTTAGTCTGAAAGTTTTTATAATGCCAGATTTGTACTCCATCATTTTTTTTTTGGAGGTTTACAGCCATTGGTCTGGAAAATCGGTAACAACCAGCTGGAGAAAGTATATGAGCAGGGATCTAGGAAGTTTCTACTCAAAACTGATTTTCATATGTGTATTCCCAGAAAACATGTGAGGGTGTAAATGGCTGTGTTTGTATTCAGGGGACCCCACCTTTCAGGAGATACATCTGGTGGGTGTTTTGTGCCTTCCCAGTACCAGTTTAAGGGAATTATGACTGTTCTCATCCATTCCTCTAAACAGAAAATAAGTTCAAAAAGAAGCTCTGAGTGCAAAGGAAAAAAGGGACATGAGAGGAAATTCAGGGGAGATCTTGCATCTAGAGCCCCAGGCAGCCTAAGTTACAGCAAAAGTGGATATTACTGGAACAGAACACAGATTTTCATCACACTGTCTAAGCATGGCCCCTTAGAAGCAGTCCACTGGCTTCTTCAGAGTTTTAGAGAGGAAAAGCAGTACTTCACAGCTAGATGACATCCTTTACCCTCCTTCTCCATGCAGAAAAGGGGAGAATGATTTGGAGTTTCCCCTCAAAATGAGTTCTTCTGTAATTTGTAAGATACTACAAAGTAATTCTAGGCTAGGACTATGTAAATACAGTATAGTTATTGTTTAAATACTATGAATGTGTTTAGAATGAAACCAGCATATTTTTGCTTGCAAATGTAGAATGTGGTTAATCAACATGCACTTAACATCTTTCCAAATATCAGGGATATATCTATCGCCAAACTATTCAAACAATTTAGTATGTGTAAGATACTCCACTAGGTAGAGGCAAGGTATCTCCCTACTGTGTGATTCTTCATGAGCCTTCTAAAAACAGTAGTTTAGAAGTAAACATTGCGTTAAGCATTATGTTACAATTTTAAGCCAGTTATCACATGCACAGACTCAGGGTCATAGGGGTTGGTAGGGATCTCTGGAAATCACCTATTACAACCCTCTGCTGAAGCAGGTTTCCTACAGCTGGTTGCATGAGGCCCTGAACCTTTGTACTGAAATATACCAGCTGTTTGGAAATGCCTAGTTAACCTATTCTTCTGTATTAGGAGAGGTGAATAGTACAACATGTTGATTCAAACTGTAATAGGAATTTAGATTAAATATTGTTTTTTATGATAGAATTTGACCAAGAAATAAAAAAATAACCCTTATTATATTGATATTCTCTGAGATGTGGGTTTTAATTCAGAACTAAGTGACTTCACTGCAGATCTAAAACGTCGTGAACATTCTGTATTGGTTTAATCTTTCCCTCCTTGTGAAAAATTTGTTTTCAAAACAGCGTTTTATATTACAAAATATTATAGACCAGGTTTGATGATTTTCTGATCTTGTAAAATGATGCTTCTTTTCTGAGAGATTAAACCTTAATTGATCCTTCCCAACATTCTTGGTTTCCACATGCATGAAGACATCTGACTTTGAGTAGACAGAGATAAATGATTAGTTCTATATATATTCATTCCTTTAAAATCCGTTCTTCTACCACATTGCCTCTCAGATGTAAAGTGTTATTATTCGTTACGAATAACTGTCATTATGGATTCCAACTTTTTCAAAGCACTTTGAAATCTTAGTGTTGCTCTGGACACTGCTCCCACCTAAACTCTCTGTCCTTGATTTCAGAGTAGCACTTGAGGTTTAACTCAACATTTCTCCCAGTGTTGTTGCATTCAAAACTATTGAATTTGAAACAAACTATTAATTTGTTTTATAATTTTTTGTATGTTAGCTGAAGTGAATAAATGGGAAACCTTGGGAAACTGATTTACCCAATGCAGTAATAACTTGAGTAACAAAAGTGATAACGTTGTTTTTTGGTAAAGATTTTTGAAAGTTTTTCAGAACTTTTGTCCAGTGTTTGTACATACACAAGCATAAGCATGCATGTTTCTGATTTTTATTTTCCGATTAAATGGTTCTCCTGTCCTGTACATACAGTATGAGACCAAAATCAGGACAGTGGAAAATAACATTCCAGTTCCATGTAATTTTTCTGCAGACTGTGCGTGTGCAGTCTCAGTCATTTTTTAATATCTTTTCTTAAAGTTGTTCCATTCTTTAGCCTATCACAGCCAGTGGAATTGACTCTCTTCTCCCTTTTGGCTTATCAGTTTTAGAGGATTTTCTATCAGGTGAATTATTCCTATAGTTTCATTAAGATTAATTGGCATTAATAAAACTAAAGCATTCTATCTATCAGAGATATTTTTATCCTCAGCCCCACTCTTTGTTTTACTGCAGTATAAGCTTCCAGGTTACATACTTGGTAGGAAAGAACATGTTTTCAGGTATATAGATAGTATGGTCATTTTAGACTGGGATATAGGATGTACTAAATACATACAATCTGTGGGGTCAATTTTGATGTATGACATTTTACTTAAAAATTAAAACAAGCAAGACAAAATGGCGGAATAATTCAACTGCTTCATTCTGTTATTTTGACAGCATAAAAAGCTTAGCCTTCCAATCATGCTCTCCACTGTCCACTGTTACTGGAGGAGATACTCCTAATAAAATACTTAGACAGTTTGAAAATGTTGTGGTCAGGATTTCTTGACCTTATCACAAGTACTGTGGATACATTTGGGTTCAGCACTGGACTTCATGTGCCAGTGGCACAGCATTGCTTTGTCAGATCAGAAGCAGTTAGGAACATGCACAAGACTAAAGATAGGGGCAGAAGAGTTGATAATGTGAATAATGATAGTATGAATTTGGGGAATGTGAAGTTTGTTCAAGTTGGTTTTAGTCACCTGTTCACAGGGTTTCAGAGTCCTGTAATTTTCACTTAGCATTTGAAGCTATTCCAGGCCTTTAGGACAAAAGTAAAATTTGTTAACAAAACCAGTCAGTTCTTTCAGTTTCTCCATGATGCCTCTGGTTTCAAAAAGGTTTTAATGCTTTGAGAAACTCTAGAATGGTCTGTTATATCAAGGACATTCAATATACAATCAAGTGCTTCTGAAAGAAAGACAAATTTAAGCCAAGCTCATATTTTACCGTGAAATCAATTCCTCCATTTCTAGACAGCAGAACAATCCATTTTATATATCTTACAAAATCAACTTTACAAAACCTGGAGTATGTTACTGCACTCCTCTCGGGGAACTGCAGGTCTAGAAAAGATGTAAGTGAAAGTGGTGCTTGAGCACTTCAGTACCATGTCATTTAGTTAAAGGGTTATATGAAGTTTCTCAGTGTTTGTAGAGTTACCCCTCTTTTTTCTCAGCTACCTGACAATCTTGAGATTAATCAAAGAAGAACTTGGATTCACATGCAAAGTTGCAAGCGAAAATGTACCTAATTATATCATCCTCTCTCCCTCCCCTTTTGACCCAAGCGCTTACCAAAAAATCATGTTATTGGAAGTCAGCCATGGTTTAGAGCAATGTGTCTTTGATGCAATCTTTCTCATTTACCAAGAAAAAAGTTTATCTTCCCCTGAATGTAGAGAAATAAAACAGAAGATAGTTACGTTACTCACAACTTAAAATCTCATTCACCTCATACTATATAATGCTTAACTTGTTACTTCCATTCGCTCAGTATTTTAGTTACATGTGGGCATTCCTTTCTAATCCAGTACATTTGGCTTCTAAGCATCATTCTCAGGGTCACAATGCCTCAAACACAAACTAGGCGTTAAGATGCAGTTGTTTCATATGTCCATTGACAAAGACATCCTCAGAGGTATGAATTGTGTCTGTTCTTAATTCTATGGACTGCATCTAAGCTTTTGCAGTTAAAAAATATAATCTAGCAAAGCATCTGGTACTGGCTACTCTTCCTACTGGCTTTATCTCTTTGAGCTGTGTTTTCTCCAAAACTCAACACTGATTTCTACTCTGGCTTTACTTTAACTGTTCTGGAACATCATTTTTCCCTATTCCAAAGAGATAGGGTGCAGTGATCTTGCTAGTGTTTTTGTTCTACTGTGTTCCTTGTTTCCATGAACTGTGCAGCTTTCAGCAAGGAAGAACGTGGTTCAACCTTGGTTGCAGTCAATAATACAGTTAACTGTAATAGGCTTAGGATTTATTGAAAGAGGAGCAGAGGTGACCAGAACATTAATGCTTCTGGTACATGCCCCATGATGAACTGCTGCTTCAGAAAAAAGTAATAATAATAATAACAATATGTCTACATTGGGAGCACTGGAGCAACTCTTTCCCACCCAGCATTATCTCCAGAGAGTCTGAGATACAGCAAGAAACACTGGGAGTTCAGACTGTGAAGATCACATTCTTTATCATCTCCCCAGATGGTCTAGAAAGAAAATTCAGACAATGTGCAACAGAGATAAGTTTGAAACTTCCAAAGAAAATATTCTGTGGAATTCTCGCACATCTGCACTACTCTCTTGTTCTCTGTTGAAAAAATCTATAGTGAATTGAAAAATGCCTGGTTAGGGCCAATTGTTTATCCCTCCATGCATGGAATTCTGGAGCCGGTCTAATGAATCTGATGTTGTTTATAGCTCTAAATTTGTTCTAGTACAACGGAGATCAGACTGAACTATGATCTCCAGGGTAGCATGAGAACTATCTGTCTGTGTTGAACACTTATTCTGCCTTCTACTGTCTTTTTTTTCCTGCTTTATGTATATTTCTTTTTCAAGGATAGGACTCTGGACTTGGAAAAGCAGAAGAGGAAACATACAAAAGTAAGAAAATAACACCAACATTTTTGCAGCTTAGCTATTCTGCCATCTGTCTGAAAGGACAAACCATCCAAACAGAACAAAACTTGTGGTCCAACAGCTATGTCCACAGTGACAAAATGGTGTAATAGTCAAAAATCTCTGCAACACCTATTGGATCAAAATATTACAACAACAAACAGACATGACCACATTTCACCTGTACTCAAAAAACTGGCCCATAATTCAGAACCCTTGCTGTTATTTGGATGTGAAATCTGAGAGTAGAGAAAAGATGGGGAGAAAAACATTGTGTTAAGCTGGAATGCACCAGAGAATAAATGACTGGCACTTGCAAAGCTGCATTGCAGGGGAGCTTTTAACAGTTGGCCACTGCCAGCTGATGTCTCTTTAAGCATAACTGCCGAGAAGCCAAAACTGGAAGCAGGTGCAGGGACAGAGAAACTGAATGTGGAAAGGGAGATTAAAAAATAATGAAGAACAGAACTTCTGTTGTTAAAATTCTGTTGCTTTCATTGAAACCTAAACAAAGCTTTTTTCAAAACCTGAATAATACCTTTTAGTTTGATAAACTTCTGCCTACCCAGTTTGAAAATCCTCTTACATTTATGCACTGAGTTAAAAGATTTCTGTTGTGGTGACGTTTTTATAATTATCCTGAAAAACCTTAGATTATATGAGATAAATCTGTATACTGATTATACTAGTTTTCCTATGGATATTCAGTGCATTTTCTTCTTAGTGCCCCTTGTTCCACCCCTAAGCAAGCCATTTTTTGCAGACTCCCACCCCCCATTATTCCAGGGCCTGAGAAGAGAACTGTTTCCCCAGTCCAGCTCCTTGTCTTCAGAAAACTTTTTACAGCAGTAGCAGAGTAAAATCTTGAAAAGCACATGGGAGAAAGAGAGAAGCTTTTCTTCTTTCCTTGCTAAGAGCTTTATTTTTAATTATTTAGCAGTTAGTGTTCTCACAGGTTGCAGAAAATGTATACCACCTTCTAGGGAAAGCCTGAAATTTCAGCTTCTCTGCTGCCCACTACCCTTTATTTTATTGTCCTTTAAAAATTCCTACCATGGTCAGATAAAGATATTCCGTTCTGCTTCCCTTCTCCTGTTAAAGAAATTATAATAACTGAAGCCACACTGGGTAAGATTAGAAGAAAAGTCTGTATGTAACTGCTTCTTTTTGCCTTGTGTTTTAAAATCATTCATTTTCCACATTCTAAATATTATTATTTTAAATCGCTAAACAGTACTTTTGTTTGTTTGTTTGTTTTTGTTTTTTTGTTGTTTTTTTTTTCTCCTTATTAATCTCTTGCACTACTGAAACTACACAGGTTGCTCTGAAAGTAATGTTTTACTATTTTATTATGTTGGCCCACAACATCAAAGATGGATACTGGAGGTACAGTAGTAGAGGTTGAACCTTCCAGAAAATATTTCATTCCATGTTGTTGCTATTGACAGATGGTAACAGAGGGCCAGTCTGACAGAATGGCGCCTAACATGGAAGTGCATATAAAGCAAAGGTGTGCAGAAAATTGCTCTCAGTGACATTTATGAACACTTGCTGAACATTTATGGAGACCAAACAGTGAATGTGAGTACAGTGAGGCACTGGATGGCGTGTTTCAGCAGTGGTAACAGTGATATGAAAGACAAGCCATGTTTTGGATGACTGTGCGGAGTTTTCTGAGTGCAACACAGTTTCTTGTACGTCGCTGGTGGAAATGCATAGTTAATGTTGGTGACTATGTTGGAAAATAGTGCCTTGTAGCTGAGAATTTGTTCTATCAAATAGTGTTATTGTGCTCTTTGCATCAGTTGTAATTTCCGTGGAAACAAATGGATCACAGACTGTAGGGGTTGGAAGGGACTTCTAGAGATCATCTAGTCCAACCCCCCTGCCAAAGCAGGCTCCCTAGCCCAGGTTGCATAGGTAGATGTCCAAGTAGGTCTTGAACATCTCAAGAGAAGGACACTCTACAACCACCCCAGGCAGTCTGTTGCAGTGCTCCATCACCTTCACCATGAAGAAGTTCCTTCGCATACTGGTGCAGAATTTCCTAGGCTCAAGTTTATGGCTATTTTCCCTTGTCCTGTCCCCACAGACCACTGAAAAGAGGTTGGCCATGTCCCTTTGACTCCCACACTTAAGATACTCACAAACATTAATAAGATCATCTTTCAGTTCTCTCTGAAAGCTGAACAGATCTAGGTTGCACAGCCTTTCTCCATGAAAATGAAATTGATGCAGACACTAGGATTTTCAAAATAGCAATCTTAGGCTTTCGTTCTATTCCTCCAATTCTTACGACTTATGCAGCCTTTATCCAGATGAGATTCTCAGAAGAATTACTGTAGTATTTAGAGTTTGTTACAAAGGCACCAAAATATTAAAATCACAATAGAAATAAGTCCGTGATTCTCTCAGAAAAGCAGAATAAACTTAAGCACCTAAACTTGTTCTTTTTTTTATGTGAGGAAGCATTGCACGTGTGGGAGCTCACACTACTAAGAACATTCTGACTTTCCCAGCCCACCGGGTTTTGCTATGTCCTTCATCATTTGTTTAACAATGCATGAGTAGTTTTGAGAAGTCAGCAGCTCTTGTTAATGCCAGTGAGAAGTTGTCCCATGTCTTATTTGCAACATGGGCCATGCTGAAACGTAAGTGTGGCAACTCCTGTCCTTCAGCAAGCTTCCTGCATGTGCACTTCAGTCTGTGAGAATTAAATGGAGTGTCAAAAGCAAGGAAATACATTCATGGTGTGCACTGACGTATCACGGGAAGTATGGCAACAGGGAAAACATGCAGCACTGCAGGCTGCTACAGGCTGACATACTCCTAAACTTTTTGTTAGGAGAGTTTAATTTGTTTGGAATAGAAGCCATATTTCCAGGGATTATCACAGCAAAATGGAACACTGTACCTT
The DNA here is from genome assembly GCA_013399175.1 of Odontophorus gujanensis. Lineage (NCBI taxonomy): Eukaryota > Metazoa > Chordata > Aves > Galliformes > Odontophoridae > Odontophorus > Odontophorus gujanensis. The sequence continues at coordinate 24,219 of VXAB01001625.1, forward strand.
TAAGCACTTGATCCATCCTAAACTCTGCCAAAATTACTCAAATTTTATTTCTGTAGCACTCAAGAAGGCATTTCAAACTCCAAGCACTTTGCAGTTTTTATGCACAATTAAAGTTTAAAACAATGAGTGTTCTGAGATAGTTATATATATATTTGTAGGTTTAGATAGATAGGTGCATACAAACATAGACATGCAACCACACTAACAACACTATTGCTCATTTATAAACTCATGAAACTGCTACATTTTCTATAAACTGAACTAGCTTAAAGATTCAGCAGTAAAGCTGAAAATAGTATAGTTATAAAAAATAATACAGCCAGGGCCTATTAAATGAAACCATAGATGAAGTGAACCAGCCTTTGAATTTTGTTCATTTTGAACATCATCCAAAAATTATAATCCACTGTTTGAAATATTATATCAGTGGAGAAGGAGAAATGGTCTCCCCATCACAAACTTACAGCCGCAAACATTCACATCCTACTGTAAATATATCACATACTGTATCATGTTGCTTATGGAAAATGACATTTTTTGCTTTTAATTTTCTAACCCTTTTGCTGAACTTCAGTGCTTGGCAAAGTCAAGACTGTAATTGTTCTTTTCCATTTTACTCTGCAGGAAATATGTTTTCTCTGATCTAAAATATACTATTTTATATTTCCATATTCACCATGATCTGTATATAAAAATAATGTAATCCAATTCACCTTGAGGATCACAGGACTGTATGTATGCCTGCGGTTTTTTAGTCTCTAAATTATACTGTTTCTGTTTAGTGCAGTGCTGCATTTAATAACAATTTTTACATTTATAATGTGCTGCTCAGATGAGCCCTAAATGTTGTGCCTAAAAACATAAAAATAACAAAAATATATAACCAAAGATCAAGCTAGTTTGGTTTTACTAATAACCAGACTAAGTACAGGATAAGGAAAAATGACTGTCATTAGAACTGATCGTGTCTCCTGCTGAATATTGTTCTGGTTGAGTGCCAGCAATACTCCAGAAATACTCAGGACCTTCAAGTTTTGGACCTTTAAGTATCTGGGAAATGATTTATCTAAACACACTATATTAGGTCATCATTAGTCTCTCATCTTTTTTAAAGATATAAAATCAAATCCTTACTCTAAAATTTTCTTGTTTTATATTCAGCTAAGTTTTTGATCCTTGATGAAGTAAGGAAAGCAGTTGTATTTTGAGAGAGCAGACTTTGGCATCTTTACTCACCTGACTGTAACAGAGCATACTGGGAGGTGGTTTGGCAAGACAGGAGGGCTGGGCCTTCTTCAGTAACGAAATCTCAAAGACCAGTCTTTATAAATGCATCTGAAGTCAAGTTGATGTAAGACTGGCATGGCTGAACAGAGAGCTTCCTCAGGAATTCAGGAAGAAAAAAAAGAGTTTAGGGTCTCTGGAAGAACAGGAATGACACTACAGAAATATCAGGAAACTGTGCAGAAAGAAAATTAGAAGGACCAAAGTCCAACTGGCTCAGTATGGCTGGCACAGTAAAAGACATTTAAAAAATGCTTTCATAAATACATCATCAGGAAAAGTAGAACCTCCAGGCTCTGCTGGATGTGAGGAAAGATGTAGCGAGGAGTTATGAGGATAAGGCTAAGGTACTTAATGAGTTGGGTTTTTTTGTTTTCTTTTTTTTTTTGGCATTGTATTTATTTATTTTTTGCCTTAGTTTTCATTAGTAATGTCAGTTGTTTCCAGGGTAGCCAGAACCCTGAGCTGGAAGACACTGACAAGGACAGAGATGGATCAGAAGGTGGGCACTAAGGAGCAATGTAAATGAAGATCAGGTTCACAGCCACCTGAAGAACCTGTACACCCATAAGAAGCGTCTCAAAATCCTGAGGAAACTGTCTGCTGTAATCCCAAGACACTCATGATGATACTTGAAAAGTCATGACAGTTAGGTGAAGTCTCTGGTGACTGGAAAAGCACTGTTCCACCCGTTTTTAAGAGGGGTAGAAAGGATGATCCAGGGAACTACTGCCATCCGCCAGCTTCACCTGTGTGCTGGGGAAGATCATGAGTTGCTTAAGCATGTGCAGTGAAGAGCAACAAAGTTGGAAAAAGTGCTACAAAAGAAGATTTACACGGAATGTCTGAGGAATTGGGGTTCTTTAATCCAGAGAAAAAGAGTCTGATGGAGACCTCATTAATCTCTACAGCAACCTGAAAGAGGATTGTTCTTAGAAGGGCATCAGTCATTTCTCAGGTACCAGGTGATAGGACACAACATAATGATCTCAAGTTGTACCAGGGAAAATTATGGTTGAGTGTCATGAAGAATTCCTTACAGGAGAGGGGGGACAAAAATGGGAATCAGCTGCCTAGGGAAGTGTATGGTCCCAGTCCCTGGTTGAATTGAAGAGATGCATGGACACAATGCTAAGGAACATTGTTTATAGATGGGACTTGGTCGGTCAGGTTGGTCTTGGTGATCTCAATGGTCTTTTTTCAGTCTAGGTGATTCTACGATTCTGTAATACTCCAGAAATACCCAGAAACTTCCAGGTTATGATCTTCAAGTATTTGGGCCCGATTTCTGTAACAAAACATTTTATTAGTTTGTCATTATTTTCTGATATGTTTTGAATATATAAAATCAAAGCTTTAAGATTTTCTTGCTTTATATCCTGGTGCATAGCAACAGGGCTGTACCTTTGTAGAATAAAAATGACAAAGCACTTGTTTCATTTCCCTTTTCAGCACTCTTTTCAGCAAGTGTCTTTTTACAGAGAGTTTTTTTCAGTGGGGAAAAAATACTGCTGTTTAAGTGGTCTGCAAAGCATTTATTCACTCTTGAGAGTGGCAGGACACAAGAAATTCATAATGAATGACTTCAGTAATAAACTTCTAAAGTAAGTTTCTATTCCTTAAACTTGTGAACTATCAAAAACGGTGTTCTGATTCTGTACAATTTTGACAGTATCATCTCTTTGATTTATTAGTTGCATATTCTCTTAAAACTATTTCTGTAAATCCTACAGTGTTAAAATTTAGTATTTATCTCTCAAAGCCCGTGACATTTCATCAACACCCAGTAATTGTCACATTTCATATAGTTATGAGATAGCAAATGGAGGAGGGTGTCCTATGTAAGCAAATAGGAAGTCTGGCAGCAAAATGAAAGAACACAAACAGAACATGAAGACTGCAAAGCCAGAATCTTTTTTAGCCAAGCAAGATATATAGAATGAGAGTTGTGGTTTTGACCTGGGAGGAAGCCAAAATGAAATAAATAATACTACTCTAGGTTATTATATTAATTAAAGTGGTAATTGAAATTAAAAGTTTTCATAACTCTTCACTGTGCATAAATAAACCTGAAAGGTAATATGTGTTTAAATTTCATACATTTGCCTAGATATTTGGAAGTGATTCTGCATTTAGACATGGATGGGTTTTTGTAATTTTACCCCATAAGTATTCTAGCCAAGAGGAATGAAATGTAGATGTCTGAAGAAAAAGGTATGACCTTGTTCAAATGCATGCACCTTCTAA
>VXAB01001625.1:30293-55408 GCA_013399175.1 Odontophorus gujanensis
TTTCTTTTAACCAACACTTATTTTGGGGCATCCCGATATACTATTCTATGTATTGTCCAGTTTTCTAAGCTGTGCAGTTTTGAGAATGAAATTGAACAGCCTTTCAGATGTTTTTGGAACATACAGTAAATGCAGAGTAGTTCATAACTGTAATGGTTTCAAATCAACAACTGAATTAAACATTTGTGGGATTGCAGTAACACTCCTTAATTGAAGAGGTGCTGCTGCTTTGTATGTGTGGATATGCAAAACCAGTAAGTCTTAAATGAAAACAGGAAGAGTCAGATAGTTTACTTTGCTTGCCAAACTTAAAAGTTCCATAGCTGTGTTGGTTGGCAAAATTAAGATTTTACAAATTTACAAGCTCTAGATTCACTTGATCTTGTATACGCTCACTTATACCTAGTTCTCTCAACAAATTTCTGCTTCCAGAAAAAATGCATCAAATTTAAACTGGTCAAGGAAGGCTAAATTTCAAAAATTTTTTATGTTCTTAGATGAGGATTGAATATGCGTCAGATTATGTAAGCTATGTACACATAGAGATTTAAATATTTAAAATATTTAAAAATAGATCTGACCTATCTACTTCATATTTGTATTATTACTTCAAGGCCAAAACAATTAAAAAGTGATTCAGAAAAAATGATGACATGGTTAGGATGTTTTAAAAGTACCTCGGCAACATATGCTGCGACTGTATCCTGAGATTCCAAGAAAAAATATACAATCCAAACAACAGCTATGACAATTGTACCCTTCAAAATTTAAATTGTGTTCTGATAAGTAAGATCAGTTTCTCATGAATTACTATTAGTAATGGCCTGCAAAACAAATTCTAACCTGACTTTTATTTCTGCAGATCCTTCAAGGTTTTGCTTATGTATTTAGACCTACTAGGAATTTTTATACAGTTGGAGAGAATTCATACCAAATCAATTTTTTTTGTCAAGTTTCATGATCCTGCTTGGCTAGTATAAGCTACAAAACATTGCTTTCTGTCCCTTATGTAAGCCAGTGTGAGCCTGAATCTAACAAATAAGCACATTTATTGATGATAGAAGTACAGATATTTGTCAGAAAGGTATAAATACTACACTTCTATTCTATTTTTTTTTTAAGAAATAAACAAATACAAAACAGACAAAAAATGACCAGTGTACATGTGAATGGTACTGTAAATAATAAATCTGGAATGAAACATCCACTGATGTCAGAACATAGAAATAGGCTTTCTAATTCGGTTGCCAATGAAAATACTGGCTGGAGTACTTTCACTGGCAGACAAGCAGTTCCTTATATGTTATTACGAGTCTAATTTCTTCACTAAAATCCTGCACAATTAGAATACACACTGCAGTCTAAGATGAAATCAAGAATTTACTTTGTAGTTTAACTGCAGATGGATGTAAGTCAAAAGTTTGGATAAAGTTCTAACTTTTTTCAAAGCGAAGGGCAATTGGATCTGGTATTGTAGTAGTTATGTACTTCAGTATGGTCAATGGAGACATTCTTATGGGGTTACACAGAAGTGGATCAACTTCTCAGTGTAATATAAATGGACAGTGGTGCAGAGTATCATAACTATATTCATTACAAGAACACAAATTGGGGGATTTTGCAAGGAAGAAGTGTTAGCATTGATACTTTTAGCTTAATGTGTAACCATGTTTCCATCTGAAAAGCACTGTTTATAATTTGTTACCATCAGTGGGAAAATAGCCAGTATCAAAGAAATTGAAGGATTTTGACTTAATTGTTTGATACATCAGCTGAGCATAAAATAAAATTGTGAAGGAAAACAGTTAATTTGCATGATCATTAAATTAATTTATTTTGTATTATAAATGCATCAATATTTTAGTTTTATATAAAAATGCTTTGACTGTACTCTTTATTAAGATCTTGTAACAATTATTTCCTCTTAATTAAGAATTTTTTCTAATCAGTTTTAAAAAATAGTAGTATCATATCCAAAATCTGTTCTGGATAAATTTACTTTGAATCACATCACAGAATCATAGAATCATAGAATAGCCTGGGTTGAAGAGGACCTCAAAGATGATCGAGTTTCAACCCCCCTGCCATGGGCAGTGCCACCAACCACTGGAGCATACTGCCCAGAGCCACATCCAGCCTTGTCTTGGATACATCCAAGGATGGCGAACCCAGAACTTCTCTGGGCAACTTGTTCCAATGCATCACCACCCTCTGAGTGAAAAACTTCCTCCTAATATCTAACCAAAATCTCCTGTCTTAGTTTAAAACCATTCCCCCTTGACCTATCACTATCAACCTGTGTAAACAATCATTCCCCCTCCTGTTTATATGCTTCTTTCATGTATTGGAAGGCCATAATGAGGTCTCCCTGGAGCTTTCTCCAAACTAAATAAGCCCAGTTCCCTCAACCTCGCCTCATATAAGAGGCGCTCCAGCCCTCTGATCATTTTAGTGGCTTTTCTCTAGTTAAGAAAACTATCTAAATCCATTTCAATCACAATCACAGCAGCAACACAAATCTCTGAAGATAAAATGTATTTGACTACAGCTTAAATATTAGTGAGTCTAGAGCTCAGTTATTAAGCTCTGTCAAACAGGATTTTGTACTGGAAAAGGCAGAATCATTTGCACATGTGTGCACATAGGAATATTAACCAGCTGCACACAGCTAAGTAGCTAGTAGTTACATGAACCAAAAAAGATTTTCATCCAGGGTTTCCACAGACATAGATGCAGCTGAAGCTCTGTACTGTCATTTTCCTATCTATTCTGTATGTCACAGACGGCCATCGTTTTTTTTCTGTCGCTTCATACTTTTACAGAAAATACAGCAAGTTTCCATAAAGGTAATTGTATTACATCTTGTCTTTCTGGGAATACCACTAAGGAAACATCACATAGAACTGGCACTAATAGTTTTGAAAAGAAAATTACTTCCACAGAAAATATGTTAATAACAGAAACTGAGGATGTATTGAAAGAAATATATAACTTCATGGGAACGAGTAAAAAAGTCTTTAAAGACTTACTTCCTTTAACTAGTGAGATTCAGGTAGAATAATCATTAACTTCTCATTTGAGTGAATATATATTTTGAATGCAAAAATACTGAAGCACACTGAGGTGATCCTGTCAGGCCATAAATACACACAGGTTCATGTAAATACTAAAATTTTCTGCATTTTCATTCTTCTGCAAATTGTTCTAGGAATTCTCTCTGTCTCCCTTTCACAGGCCCTTTCCCTTTCTCAGTATCCTTTTGGATACTTTAGAGAGAACACTTCTGTAAATGTCTTCTTTCTAGGACTGATAAAACAGATCCAATCTATAGGAGTTCTTTGTCAAAGCAATGAAATGACAAGCAAAAGTTGAGTTATATTCTGGTCTGCATACAGTACGAAGAACATATCTGTCCATTGGCCTTTGGGTGGATTTGGGGAGAAAAGTTACAAAGGCTCTGTGCCAAAGATGGCACACAAAAGAACTGAGTAAATAAAAATGAACTTAAGTTTACACCATCACAAGTTTAAAAATATCTTTTATTCTTTACAAAATTGAGAAAACAAAACACACAGAGACTGTCATCTGTCGCATATTCAAAAACTGGATATAACAGAGGTACTACAACATCAGAATTCTGCTAAGTATTTGTAGAGCTTGTTTTTCATGGAACACTTGTAATGAAATGGCATTTTACTGTCTGTGGTCTTCTAGCTTTCTCTTCTCATGAGAAGAGTGTTAAGTAATAATTGAAGTGATTTTGTGACAAGACCATTACCCTTTGGAGAGGAGACACACAAAAAATAAAATAACATTTAAAGATTGATACTGAAGGGATAATTTTGGATGCTCTTTCCACTGAACAAGTTTTAAATCCAAAGATAAGTAGTCAAAGAATTTTGCGTCAGGAAGCACAAATACTGGTGGCAACAAAAAAATAAGAGCAACTGGGAGCTAAGGGTTACAGAACATCAGTACAAGAATCCCAAAAGCTATGCAGTGATAGGGTTGTATTTCAACAGCCAGAATAGCCTGAAGACAGCAAAAAGTGAGATAGACAAAATTCTGTAACTGCTCAGATCCCATGGTTTACCTTAAGAGAAGCAATTACACAGGTGAGAAGCCCCTTTTGGTACCCCTCCTGCCCACAGCAATGACCATTGCTGAGGTAGGTCGTAGACAGTTAGGATCTGGACATTCCGGATAAACTCAGCAACCACAAAACTAAGGGCACATTGGACTGGAGAGCACACTGACTCAGGAGGTTAATGGCAAGGGGTACTGTGTGATGGTAGAGTGTTCATGACAAAGCCCTCAGTACTCACAGTCACTCCCACTGATACAATTCTGTGCTGTTAAACACCAACACATTTTACAGGCTACCTTACTCTTCAAAAAAATAACTACTTGTTTCCAAAAGGATATTAACCATAAATTTATCACTCTGTGGCAAGATTTGTCCTTACTGAAGAAAAACAGTGAAAAAAAACTTATGAGATGTCAGTTTTTAAATGTCTTGTCTCCACTGTGATAGCTTCTGCATTCATATAAGCCTTTGTGTCTTGATGCAACTATGAATATATTGCTTTTGAAGTTAGGTAATAACTCATAAAAAATATGAACTTCATCCAAATTGAAATTATTGCTAAAAGCTAAATTACATAATGAAGTTACACAGCCAGGAGCCAGTTCCATCTGAGAGGTCTGGAAAGGAGCAAGGCTTATCTTGTATTCACCTTCCCACCAGAGGCAAGAACAGAGAGTACTTGACAAAGAACTCCTAAAGTTATAAAGAAAACAGTCCACTAGAAAAACATCTGTCTAGATGTCTTGATAAGAAACAGCCAATTGATGAAAGCAGGGAAAAGCTTTCACAGAAAGAAAAGTATCCACAGTACAGTAACAGGAATGATACAGAGACACAGTACCAATAGCTACAATGAAGCTGGAAAATTAAAAGTCATTTCCAGCCAAAACATAATGGAAGAAGCATTAAAAACCCAGAACTGCAATAGAATAAATCTTAGATGCTGGACTGGAACAGAACATTTTCATTACACCAGAGAAAGTTTTGGTTCTGTGAAAAAGAATACAGGAAATTTTTATTAATTTCAGGATGCCCTCAGATTTAGCATTAATCACAGAATCACAGAATTGTAGGGTTTGGAAGGGGCCTCTAGAGATCATCTAGCCCAACCCCCCTGACAAAGCAGGCTCCCTAGACCAGGTTGCACAGATAATCCAGTATATGATGCCCTTCAAGAAGTGGCTTTACAGCCTTTCTTGCCAAAATAGGTATTCCAATAGTTTATAGCTACTTCAGGGAAAAAAAAAAAAAAAAAGCAAGAAAGAAAGAATAAAAAACCGCAAAAAATAACCACCTTGATTTGCTGAATTGGCATCATCTAGCTCAGCCTCATTGGTATGTCATCCTTGTCCCTCCAATCCCACATGGCTACCGCTCTGCAGAGGGAGCAGAGTTATACCGTTCCCATGGAACCTGTTCCCTTCTTTCTCCCTGCTTTGGGTTTCCTGAATTTCACTTGCACTTACTGTATGTAAGGACGTTCTCTATTTCTAGCTACCCATGCATCTTTTTCTTACTATGGGACTCCATAACACTTTGAAGATTAAGTTATGTTTACAAATTCCCCAGGTTTTGACAACAAACATAGTGTTCTTATTTTGAAACAAATTCTACTGTGAATCAAATGCTATTTTCCCATCTTTTCTCATCACAGTAAAATAGCTTGAGGCACGTTTCCCTTTGACCTTACCTTCCGATTCCATGCCCTCAAAAAATGGTGTCCTAATTTGAACAGTACATTTATTTATCTATGAAAACAGAGTTTTGCTTTGGGAAAATGTAAGGATGTAAGCAGAACTTCACATCACTTCAAAACATTTTTTAATAATGACTGTGGGACAGGAGAGGAGAAACTATACCAAGATCTGTCTTCCAAACTCAGCAATGGCACATTCTCTTAGGCGAGTCATAGAAGGCAAGGGATAAGATAAAGAACTCTCATGAACTCTTCGAGAAAGGCTCACAATATAACATTTCCATGCTCTCACTGTATTTTCTAAGTATCCATAGATAACACCTAGCTAGCTGTACCCTGCGTTACATACTGCACTTCTGCTCTTAGGTAAGCAGAACTAACATACTGAAGTAGAAAATAATATAGTTATAATAACAATTGTAGTATGAGGGAATGTTGCCCAGGGACTCAGCAAGTCCCAAGGCTGATGAAAACATCAGACTGGTGGCCAAGAAACCCTGGGTCAGATAACCAAGAGAAGAAGAAACAATGGATGTGGTGAAGGATCATTGAGTTCCTTGCGGTTGGGTATTTCTTTGTTATGTGCATAGTGTTAAGAATTCTCAAAACACTTACTGCTGTTTACCAGGATAGTTAACCAATGAACTGTTAGTGGAAAAGTACTGTGTGTAGGCAAAAAATGTATAAGAAGAGACCCTGTTCACAATAAAATAACTTCTATCTCTCTGACTCCTTGACTGAACTCTGGCATCCATGTGGTCTCCATGCCACAGTAATAGTGAATTTTGCTAGTTCGGCTATTTGGTTACCTGGAATATATATAATATATTCGTTTTTTCATGTATACTTCCTTTCATTTATAAAAGAATAAGTTAGCAATTGGCATGAATCTTCATCAGGTTAGGGCAAATGTGACTTATGCAACACTTTAAGACCAATGAGCGAAGTCCTTTGATGCACAGTTCATGATCTACAGTTGTTTCACATTTTCTGCTGAGTTTGCAGTAAAAAATGTTGTGAATGCTGACACAGACATTTTGACAAAGACCATAAAATTCAGCCAGAGACATCCTCCAGGAACTGGACTAGACCTAGTCTAGCTCCTCTCATATCCATAACATAGACCGTTGGGTGGATCATGCAGTTTCAATTTCAGTCAAATTGTGCTGCCAAAGCAAGTGAACTCCAGATGCTATCCTTTGTGATAAGGTAATTCTATTATTGCTGCTTAATTTCATATCCAAAATCCTCTCCTATCTGTTCATCTGGTCTCAGATTTAATTGTGAATCTGTATCTTACAAACCCACACGTGAACCACACCTGTTTATAACCTCTCTCTGTTAATGACTGTCTGGCATGATTTGTCTGATTTAATTCCTGGTGTGGCTCTTTAACCTATTCTAAGCTTACTGTCTCAGTCTGAATCAAGTATTCATTCCAGGTCATTTGATGAAACCCTATCCTCCGCTGAAACCTCATTCTGGGCCCCAGTCATCAGCCCTGACTGAAGATCCCTTTTGCTGTTAGCCCTTAATCTGTGAGCCTAATCATTCTAAGCCATAGTTGCTAGCTTAGTTTTTTATTATTATTATTATTATTATTATTATTATTATTATTATTATTATTATTATTATTATTGATTCTTTTTGTAAGTTCAGACCTCTCATTCACCCACCTGGTTCTATCCTTCAAACGTAACACAATCTAAAGAAGACCTTGTGCACCTTATGCCTGACAGATACAGTTTTCTCCTGGAGATTTAATCCTTAAGATGTTATTTGATAAAGGAAATCTTTCCTTCCACCTAATTGCANACGTTTCCCTTTGACCTTACCTTCCGATTCCATGCCCTCAAAAAATGGTGTCCTAATTTGAACAGTACATTTATTTATCTATGAAAACAGAGTTTTGCTTTGGGAAAATGTAAGGATGTAAGCAGAACTTCACATCACTTCAAAACATTTTTTAATAATGACTGTGGGACAGGAGAGGAGAAACTATACCAAGATCTGTCTTCCAAACTCAGCAATGGCACATTCTCTTAGGCGAGTCATAGAAGGCAAGGGATAAGATAAAGAACTCTCATGAACTCTTCGAGAAAGGCTCACAATATAACATTTCCATGCTCTCACTGTATTTTCTAAGTATCCATAGATAACACCTAGCTAGCTGTACCCTGCGTTACATACTGCACTTCTGCTCTTAGGTAAGCAGAACTAACATACTGAAGTAGAAAATAATATAGTTATAATAACAATTGTAGTATGAGGGAATGTTGCCCAGGGACTCAGCAAGTCCCAAGGCTGATGAAAACATCAGACTGGTGGCCAAGAAACCCTGGGTCAGCTAACCAAGAGAAGAAGAAACAATGGATGTGGTGAAGGATCATTGAGTTCCTTGCGGTTGGGTATTTCTTTGTTATGTGCATAGTGTTAAGAATTCTCAAAACACTTACTGCTGTTTACCAGGATAGTTAACCAATGAACTGTTAGTGGAAAAGTACTGTGTGTAGGCAAAAAATGTATAAGAAGAGACCCTGTTCACAATAAAATAACTTCTATCTCTCTGACTCCTTGACTGAACTCTGGCATCCATGTGGTCTCCATGCCACAGTAATAGTGAATTTTGCTAGTTCGGCTATTTGGTTACCTGGAATATATATAATATATTCGTTTTTTCATGTATACTTCCTTTCATTTATAAAAGAATAAGTTAGCAATTGGCATGAATCTTCATCAGGTTAGGGCAAATGTGACTTATGCAACACTTTAAGACCAATGAGCGAAGTCCTTTGATGCACAGTTCATGATCTACAGTTGTTTCACATTTTCTGCTGAGTTTGCAGTAAAAAATGTTGTGAATGCTGACACAGACATTTTGACAAAGACCATAAAATTCAGCCAGAGACATCCTCCAGGAACTGGACTAGACCTAGTCTAGCTCCTCTCATATCCATAACATAGACCGTTGGGTGGATCATGCAGTTTCAATTTCAGTCAAATTGTGCTGCCAAAGCAAGTGAACTCCAGATGCTATCCTTTGTGATAAGGTAATTCTATTATTGCTGCTTAATTTCATATCCAAAATCCTCTCCTATCTGTTCATCTGGTCTCAGATTTAATTGTGAATCTGTATCTTACAAACCCACACGTGAACCACACCTGTTTATAACCTCTCTCTGTTAATGACTGTCTGGCATGATTTGTCTGATTTAATTCCTGGTGTGGCTCTTTAACCTATTCTAAGCTTACTGTCTCAGTCTGAATCAAGTATTCATTCCAGGTCATTTGATGAAACCCTATCCTCCGCTGAAACCTCATTCTGGGCCCCAGTCATCAGCCCTGACTGAAGATCCCTTTTGCTGTTAGCCCTTAATCTGTGAGCCTAATCATTCTAAGCCATAGTTGCTAGCTTAGTTTTTTATTATTATTATTATTATTATTATTATTATTATTATTATTATTATTATTATTATTATTGATTCTTTTTGTAAGTTCAGACCTCTCATTCACCCACCTGGTTCTATCCTTCAAACGTAACACAATCTAAAGAAGACCTTGTGCACCTTATGCCTGACAGATACAGTATACTCCTGGAGATTTAATCCTTAAGATGTTATTTGATAAAGGAAATCTTTCCTTCCACCTAATTGCAGGAAACCAGTTCATGAATATGAAGCAGTCTAGGACAGTTAGGCTTGATGATCATAGAATAACTGAACTTGTTGATCTTCGTTGTTGTGTTGCTGTTGCTGTGGAATCATTTGCAAGAACTGAAAGTTATGGGACATTTTCCAAAGCACAAACTGCACTCCTCTCTGTTCCCTGTGATTGTGAATGTATGCAGATGTACGTATTTATAGATACACATATAGACAAAGCTACATAGCTACAGACATATATATAGCCTCAAATTATTGATTGATTTGGTCTTTACAAATAATTTTTAGGTTGCATTTATTACCTTCAGAAGAAACAATGCAGTCCTGGAGAAGGCAAGTTCATTGAAGAAATCAATGAAGTTTGGCTACAGAAACTGAATACTTGCAAAACTACACTTAGTAGGAAGAACCGATTTTCTCCTCAGGTGAAGTGACTGCCAACATTTTACTCAACCATAAGCCCTAAGAAATAGTGTAGTGACTGTTATAATGCAAAGGGCAATTTTAGCCAGAGCTTAGAGAACAATGTCTGCAAGTTTTTTAAACAGAACTTACAAGACTTATTGAAGTCTATAATGCAAAGTAAAATACTCTATCTAAATAAATGTAATAAATCTATATTCAGGAATTATTAGTACATCCAATTTATTGTTACAATTTAAACTAATGCAACAGAACGCACTTTTCATATTTATTTTTATGAAGAATTTCCTGGCAAAATGTTAAAGTTTGATCTTACTGTAGTTCTATCAGTCCAATAGGAACAAACATTGATGATAGTTTTTCCATTTTAATGTATTTATATCTTTAGAATTATGAAATGTCATCTGATTTATTTAATAAGTCAGCAATAACTGTGAAATAAGATCATTGTAACAAAGAGCAACACTGATTCCATTGCCTCTTCCCAGCAGTGGATTTCATCTGCTATCTGATTTCTTCACCATTTTCCATACTTAATTTCTCAGTAGATCTTACTGGGAAATTATCCACTATTTGTGATCCAGACATGTAGCTGAACCATTTATGAGGCAAACATGCCTCAGCAACATTTGCGTTTAGAGGTATGGCAAGTTCTATTTTCAAATTCTAATGTAAACAGACTCAGGTGTAAGTCCTCATTAGTAACACTTAATTACAGCCAGAATATCTGCCTGAATCCTATTTGCTATTGCCTTGTGCTCATGATTTACTGTGCCCTAAACCAGGACTTTTACACTAGAAGACTTTGGATAGAAGATTCATAATAAATTCCATAAACAGAAACTCACTTCTATTTTTAAAAGAAGCTATGGCTGATGATTCAACAGAAAATATTTCAGTAGCTTTGTAGATAGGGTAGTCAAGGGACCAAAGGAAAGGCAAAATCAACCCAAGCCAGAGTAAAACCAGAACACCAAATTGCCTATGGACATTCTGCAACATCTTAGGGTAGAGAAGGGACTTGGAAAATGCTGAACATGAGGTGTAATTTTCCAGATGAAAGAGCAATAGCTGGTCATATGCTAAATATATCAAGGCCAGTGTCTGAGCAACAGGACCTGAAGGAAAGATGCCCTGAGTTTCCAGAGCACAGATTCAGAATCACAGAATCAGAGAATTGTAGTGGTTGGAAGGGACCTCTAGAGATCATCAAGTCTAGCCTCCCTGACAAAGCAGCTCCCTAGACCTCAGGCTCCATTCTAAACTAGTCTCTTTGGTTCAACAGGCAAAATTGCTAATTGTTTAAATATTGATTGGCTTGCAATACAGCCGTCAGAATCACAGAATTGCAGGGACTGGGAGGGACCTCAAGAGATCATTGTGTCCAACCCCTCTGCTAAAGCAGGTACTCCACAATAGGTCGTACAGGTAGGTTTCCAGGTGGATCTTGAGTATCTCCAAAGAAGACTACTCAACCTTTCCAGGCAGCCTGTTCCAGTGCTCTGCCACCATTACTGTGAAGAAGTTCTTCTGCATGTTTGTATGGAACTTCCCACGCACATGTTAGGCCTTTGCTTTTTGTCCTCTTGCTATGCAACACTGAGTCTGGCCTCATCCATAACACCCATGTCAGAATTACAGAATAGTAGGGAAACAACCGCTACTACTGCTTATCAGCATATTAAAAACTTTTTGCTTAACTCTGATGTTTCTTCATCCCAGAAATACGATAGAATATTTATTTACTTAACAGATACAGAGTTTCAGAGGAATTTCTCTGCTATTGCATTATAAATACATTCTGGGAACACATCTTTCTACTTTGCTTTGCTTTTAAACAGCTTCAAAAACAAATACAATCACTTATGAAGGGCAAAGATTTTTGCTAAAATAGGTTAAGCAGTGCAAGCAGTGCAATGGAGCAATATAGATAACACTTGTTTACAAGCAGACAAGTTGCCAGCCTGGAAGGTTGTATTTGGGGAAAGATCAGGAACTGCCTGCCTGCCATGGAAAAACATCACCCCATCTGTTCCCACTTCCCAACACCTTCTCCATTTAGGAGGAAAAGAATTTTAAGAGTTACACTGCCCTGAGGGAAGAAAAGCATGATAAAATCTCTCATTTTGATGGGTCAGGGTACCTAAACATATATGTAAGCAGCTCTTCTATTTCCTCTCTATTACAGTGTGAGATGAAAAATCTTCCCTCAGAAGAAGAATACACTATTTGTTTTGGCAAGGACAATGTTAGAGCTGGTATGAATCCTGGGGAAAGATGATGAAACTTTGGAGCAGAGAAAAATGACATTTCCTACCTTTAGAATCTTAAATTCTAATTTTTCATGATGCACCTACACTCCTTAGCTATTTGGAAGAATCTGAAAGAGTGACAGTCTTTACTCCTGTAGGATGTCCTGCATGATCTTATGAGGGTCTTGCTGAAGCTGTTAATTTTAGATTTTCCTTTCTTTCCAGGAGTCAAGGGACAGACATATTTTGGACACATTTTGTGGATCTACTAAGCAGCTATGACAGTTCTAGAAAAAAAGAAAAAGAAAAAAAAGAAAAAGAAAAAGAAAAAGAAAAAGAAAAAGAAAAAGAAAAAGAAAAAGAAAAAGAAAAAGAAAAAGAAAAAGAAAAAGAAAAAGAAAAAGAAAAAGAAAAAGAAAAAGAAAAAGAAAAAGAAAAAGAAAGAAAAAAAAGACAAACTAAAACAAAAAAAAATCGGATCTGGAAATTTAAACACAGTAATGAAAAATAATCTTTTTTTTGCTGAAAGCTAGAGGAAGAGAGGTGAGAAGAGGTCATCAAGAAGGGCTGGTTTAGCAAAGAAAACAGATTTCACATAAAAAGAAAGTTAGAGGAAAAGGGACGGGAGATTGTGGTTTGCTGTTTGAAACATACAACAGAATGGACAGGAGAGGAGAAGATTTGAAAGGTGAAGTTTTGTCCCTTCCAGCTCAAGGCATTCCATGAATCTGTGGAAGATGCAGTTAAAGACAGCATAAAAAATACCAAGAGAGTTATATCATATATAACTGTGCAGGTTTAGCAAAATGAAGAGCTTAGTGAACTGCAAAGATAGCGTGAGGTTGTTGAGAAGGAGGGAAAGAGAGCATTAAAACAGTGGACTTTAAAAGAGATAAATTTTGATGTTGGTATGCAGTGGGAGTGGGAAGAAATGTTCAGGAAAACAGACAGGAAAACAGGAAGGAATAAAGAAAAACATACTTTATGCTGAGTTTCACTTCTCAGTAATTACAGTAGGATGGTACTGATTTGGAGTACTTCTCATTTAGAATGAAGAATGTCACTGCAGGATAAACTAAACCTCTGATATCTGAACATCTTGCAAGTGGTGAATTAGAAAGTTATAGATATCTTGTGCAACCTCCCTGGGTTTCATTTGCAAAATCACACCAGTTAAATTTTCTATACATAAAACACACTTTTGTAAATATTGCTATTCACAAATGACCCATTCTTGGAAGATGACAAAGAGTTCATTGTACAGGGCTTTATAGGACAATTATAACAGGTGAAAAACATTTGCATTCCTTTTTCATTATGTCTGAGGCACTTCTGAGAACAAGAAAGGTACTGAGCTGCTTACATACCTAACAAGTGCCACACGATTTTGAGCCTGACAAACTAGTCAGACCTCAGCTAAACAAAGGGGGAATAATGCTATCATTGTTAAGACAGCCTGCAGCTGCTATACTTGTAGGTTAATGTGTGGAAAATGGTGACAGTTATACACACCATGAAAACTGCCAGTTTATGCATCCTTCCATTTCTGGTCACTCCAAACTGCACAGAGGGTGAAGTGCAGATTTCGATTTAAGTAATGTATATGCATTTGGAGTGGAGCAAGTGACCACGACCATGACAATCTATCTACTGCAGATTAATGTCTGGTGCAGGCAGGTATGTCATAAACTATGGCTTAATATGGAGAGTCTTCCAGTGTTTCCCCCATTTTCACTAATGCATTGTGTGTGCCTGTAAGAGATTCACAGTCGATGTAAGACTATTGCTTTTAAACATTGCCTCTGACCCAGATAATGTCAAATGTCTGAATGCAGACTATGCTCTTTTTAAAAAGAGCATCTCTAATGTAATGCAAATGCACATTGTGGGGAAATTCCAGCTGGGAAAATGAGGCCTTATATTTCTAAAGCCATATACATGTCAATAGCCCATTATTCTCCAGTTTTAAAAGTAATTGCAACCCAACTTGGAAAGAATTCCTGAAATAAAAAAATAAATGGAGTAGCAGTTACAGAGTCTTCCAGTTATTTTACGCTCTATTCTGCTCTGCAAAGAGAAGGAAAAAAAAAAAAAAATAAAAGGTTTAAAAGAAAAAGAAAAAAAAGAAAACTAAAAGTGATGAAAAAGAAATGCAGGAGAGAATGAAGTGAAGACGGGAGGCAGAGGATAAAAGTGAAAGTCATATCCTTTTCTTTAATGTGTTATTGGAACACTCTGTGCAAAAACATGCTGGGCTCTTAAAAGGCATTACAACATCAGCGCATCTGAAACTTTTGTATAAACGTATCTCAGTCCAATTTTGTATGACAAATTATTTCCAGGCAATTAAGAATTATAACTGTTTTCTTTGGTTGAAACTTTCTTCTATTTCCAAATATCTTTAAAGATAATGTTTCCTATAAACCTCGAACAGCCGTCATTTTGAAAGAATTCTGTCTTAGTCATGTGAACTGCTGCTTGCAACCATCTTTTTCTGATAAAAATTAACACGTGCATATAGTGCAGACTTCATCTCCAGTATTGATAAGTTTAAAGTATTGTTATTTCTTTGTGGAGTTTTTACCCCCTTGCCTTTCTTGGAAGAACTCCAAGAAACAGCTTCTCCAATTAAAAATAAGGTAGATGAATATTGCAGTAGGCTGAGCTGCAATATTTCTTTCTCTCCTTTCTTCCCTCCCTGCTTTCTTCTCTTAGCATCAGGCCTTACACTTCTCAATAAGTGAAACTTACATGGTTCAACTTCCTAGTCATTTTTCTAGGGTAGAGAACATACACATGGACCTCCTGAAAATAAGCACCGCACTAGTCATTGCTCAAGAAGCTCAAGAATTACTATGTGATGAATCCCCTGACAGGCTGTTTCTCTGAATACTAAATTTAAGATACAAGTGTGTGTATCGTAAATGTCTTGAGAAGTTTCAGAAATGGGAATTCAGTTTGTCCACAGAGGTAGTTTTGTGGAAGCAGGTAATTGCAGTAAGAATTGACTTCTTTCCCTGAGTGTTTTTTTTATTATTTTTTTCACACAAACCAAGAAGTAGCTGCTGATTTTTTTCCTTTTTGTAAATTTTTTCTTCTCCTTCACTCAAGGGAATCTGGGGTCCTTCTATCCAACTCACGGAGGTTCAATTAATTACTTAGACCTTTCATCTTTCTTTAATTTATGTCATAGTGTAAGCATAAATTCCACATTTTATCTGTTTCTCATCAAGCTGCATTTCTGTCATTGTTTGTAAGCCTGAGGATAGACAAAACTGTAAAATTAACTGTGCTTCAGTTTTTAAAAGAAAAAAAAAAATACAGATAAAAACAGTCTCCTCAGGACTTAGAGCCTCTGGTAGTTGATTAGTCCCTGCAGTAGGGAAAATTAAATTTTGTGGTTGAGACCCAGCATGCTTGGATGGTTTAATAATGCTGTGGCCATCATCCAATGGCTGACAACCAAGAACCAAGGTACTTTTTGTACTTTACTCCTTCGTGCAACACCTGAAAATCCCGGGGCAAATCAAACAGCAAATTACAGCTAAAAAAAAAAAAAGAAAGAAAGAAAGAAAAAAAAGAAAGATTCCTCACCTGCAAAGCATGTATAAAGAACTCATTTTAATGCTTTCAAGCTGAAGTCATTGGGACAGAAGCCCAAAAAAGAGCGACAAACGTATCTTGGTAAGTTCTTAAAGCACCTTCTTAAATTTGTTGTAGCTCCAACTGTGCTTGCTGTTTTAATATATTTCTGTTTTCAGTGCATGTATCAGGCAGTCAAAGCCAAGTAGCCACTAAAAGTAATCAAATCATATGAAGCACATCAAAAAGCCAAACTGGTGATTATGACTAAAGGTACAAATAAAGGCCTGGCCTTCTCAAAAGTAATTGGATGAGGAATTTCTTCCCAACAGCTAAGCCCAGCCCAGGGCCCAGTGTGTACTCTCAGCTACTTCTTGAGTCTTAACTGGGCAGAGTAGTGGTCCGCACGATGCATAACTCTCCTATGCATCTAACTGTTCATGGGTATGACTCATACCTGACAAGGAAAAAGTCTCTTTGGTACCTGGTAAATGAAAAGTCAGCTGTAACAAAATAGGCTCTGTCACTTTGAAAAAATGAGCAAGAAAGGTTCAGTGAAGTGTGAGATTCAATTTGAATAATTCTATGTGGAGAAAATTCTCAAAGCAAAAAATGATATGAAGTTGCATTTTTGTGATCTCTGTTAGGTTTTTACATTGTTTTTAATAAAAAAAACATAGGAAATTTGGATGGATGGAATATACTTCAGTGCTGGGAACATGGTGGATATTTTTATTCCTCAGACAAATACCTTAAAATTCAGTTTTGGCAAGCAATGGTTGGAATTTTGCCACTTTTCCCCTTTAATTCCACAGTTTGCTAGGGAGAAAGGTGATGTTTCTTTTAGGTCAGATATATCCTCAGAACAGTCCTGAAGAAGCAGCTGTCAGCTTTGTTATGCTCTGATTTAGACTTAGGGAGGCTTTAGTCACAAAAAGAGCAATTTCTTTTTTACATGACAGTGCACTACAGTACCAGAAAGATGCAATGCAAGTGTTGACTATAGGGCTATGCTCTACTTCACTTATTTGTGTTTTGTGTGAAACAGAAGGAGAAGAAGGAGAAACATGAGAATGTGTCCTTTAGTGACTGTTCTTTAAATCACATCATCTACTGTAGCCGCTGAAATTTCTTCCTTGCCTTATATTCTCTTAATGAGGATTGCTTGGAAATAAAGCTCTACAGGGCCACACCATTCTGCTTCTTTGTGCTATTGCCTGTAACAGTTCTGTAGCAAGTGGTCATTTTCGGGGGATCAAGGTAATTATGCCATCACTGACTTTTCTGAAAACTGACAGCAGGATGGGGGAGATAGAATTAAAATCAGAGCTCTCAGAAGGGTGAACAGTTGCAATTCAGTCCCCTTTCTGTACCAAGAAGCTGCACAACCAACTGGTCAAGTCAAAGGCAACTATGAATTTGCTAAGACATGAGTTAAGCCTGGCTAAACAACCTGGAAACAGACACAGGGCAGAACAGAGAAAAGCATATATTTGGAACATCAAACTAAGCTAATGGTATCATGAGATTTGTATCTGGAAATTTAAAGCATGGAAATGGGCTGGGTTTTTACAAAAATGTTCTGTGAAGGCACTTCTACACTGTACGAGTAGTATAGATCAGACTGTACCTTTCCAAGCCTTTCTGCTTCATTGCTTTATGCGGAATATGTGATCAGGATCCTTTGGCTTAAAATTCTTAGAATTCTATTCTGTAGATGAACCTTTCAGTTCAATGCTAGTTATTATTTACTTAGGTGTTCATTTCAGTCCTATTATTTACTTAGGTGTTCATTTCAGTCCTTACTTATGGCCAGCCCTTAGCTTCAGCACTTATGCTCACAATTGCCTCTTTAGATAGGGAAATTCTGACATCCTCCTTTTACAAGACTTCAGGGATGGGCTGGTATGGGCAATCTTCTCAAAGTCACACAAGATACAAAACACACTGAAACAGCTACTCTGAATGTAAGCAACAGCTTAATCTGATATGTCAGTTTCTACTGAGCCAGTCAGGCTCTCTCTAGTGCTGACTTCTGCTCCTCAGGAGCCTGGAAGTGTGATTAGAAACAAAGGACTCCCACAGGAAAGCAGAAATCAGCTCTGACAGACTTCCTCCCTCTGTGCATTTGGACCAAAGGACACCGCTTGAAAATCACATATCTTTTTTTTATTTCTGCTCATACTAGAGTGGAGGTTTGTTTGTTTTTTTTTTTTTTAGCTTAATCCCTCTATTGATTTCATTGCTGTTTCTGTAAACGAGCACCAAATTTTTAGTATACTGTTCTGACAGGCTTTGTTCAGTTTAGATAAAGTTCTTACACTTTACACAGCCTTCTTTTCCATGCCTAGTTTTTAACCTAATGGTAGTCCTGATTTTTCTGCCTCTCAAAATTGTTGATATTGTACCTTCTCTCAGGGGCATTTGCTGGTGCAGTCATTCCTTGAACTCTCAGACCTACTGGTAATACTGTTTTCACAAGAGAGATTTGCAGTCGGTCTAGAGTGAAGTCCAGTACGTGCCTGCAACTTAAAATGTGCTCCCCCTGAATGAAATATATGCAGAGCCTTTTAAGAATTCACCCAACGTAATTAGGTACACCCTGGTTCATCTAAATGTTATCCAAAGGCTAAATATCTGAAGCTTTAATTGAAAAAGCTCATTAACTTTAAATACAGCTAAAGCCGTTGAAAAAAATCTCAGTGGAAATAGTAGATTCTCCAAGAAGACCAAAAATAAAAGCAATTGAGTCTGATGTAATTAATCATAAAGTTGACTTGCATATTTGTGCTACTTTTGAAGTGAGTCTGAGTGCTTAATTAAAAAAAAAAATGAAGAAAGAAAGAAAGGAAACTTGTGCATGCATGCTAACTAGATTCTATTTTGTTGCAAGTTCAGTGCATCTCAGGTTCTTAAAGGAGCCCAAAACAAAAACAACTGCTTGAAGTAGAAGCATAGTAGATAGGGTTACATTTAACTTGAAAAAGTGCTGATTATGTGTGATGCTTGTCCATAATATATTGAATAGATAATTCTTCTTCAAATCAGCAGCCAAAACACATTCCAAATTTTAACAGTTGTCATCATAGCCAATGGAAATTAGTACTCAGTGATAAGCAGCCCTTAATAACATAAGTGGCCTTACTATGCACTGAAGCAAGCAGAGAAATCCTGTAGGATGTGAACTGTACCAACAGTACGTCTATACGCAAAAAAAATAGAAGTGAGATGAGAATATCAGTCAGGGATGAGATATTAGCAAACTTGCATAATCTCTACACATGCTACAGAATGTCCAGGATTAGCTGATGCTGTTTCTGAAATGAAAGATCAGTCTGACTGCTGCAAACATATTTGGTGTGATGCTGACATGACAGACACACTGATGAGTAGAGGTGTGTGTTACTTTTGAAATACAAGTGAAATACAATTTTCACAGCTTCTTTGAAGGTATTTTTCCCTTCGACTTCTGAACTAAACAAGACATGAAAACTGACAGTGAATGTGACATTGGAATGACATCAAGGCAGACTCATCTGCCCAGCTCTGTCTGAAGCACAGGACACTAACATTGAAGAATCAGTGTCAGGAAATACTGAGAAAGTGTGAATGTGTATTACAGTGTCTGACTATCAGGATGGCAAATTCACAAGGAATCATTAATATCTGAGGAGTACCTTCATGTGCCAAACCTCTGAACTATGCCAGCGCACATAATTCATTTAGAAATTACTCCACTCTACTTACGTTATAAAAATTCATTTATTATCAAATGTTTTCTGTGGGAAAATAACACAGTATCAGACTTTAAATCACAACTGCGTTTCCTAAAATGAACAACTTCTGCCATTAAGGCAGAAGTATTTATACTTCAACCCATCCTCCCTTCCACCCCTTTTCCCAAAGATTCGTCTATTCGACACACATTACTGATATAAATACTGATATAGTAGGTTAGAGTAATACACTGTAAAAATATTAATTAATAAAAAAGAGAGTAAAGATGATTGTTTTCATGAGCTTCAGTTTTAAAAACACGGAAATGTAGGGAAATAGTATGAATTAATAGTAGCAGGACAGAACTTTTCAGTAGCTGTTTTTACACAGTATTATAAAACCAAAAGAAAAAAAAATTAATAGCCTTATTTTGATTTTTGTTAACTTCATTTTCATTACTACTGTGTGAAAACAGAAGGCTGAAAATGTGACTTAAGAAATATACAATTCTTGATCTAGACAAAAAATGCATAAATGATATAAAGAAATATAAGCTGCTACAAGAAAAGTGTTATTTTATCTTCAGATAATTAAGCCATTCTCATGATTTTTAGGGATAGAGGGGTTTGACTTGTTTGTCCTGATACTTGAATTGCTGCTGTTTTCTTTTACATTGCTGATTTTCACACATTCAAATCCTTAAGAAAATACTCTATAATGATAGTCATGCATAGTTCATGGCTTCTAAATAATGTTGTTCTTTCTTTTTTTCCCCCTGGTAGTCACATGTTGAGAAAATTAAACAGTTTCAAGACTGAGAGAATTCTACGGAATAGATTATGTGGATGTTCTAGTATTTAGCGTATATTTAGCAGACATTTAGTATTCAGTAAATATTTTAAGAACATGTGACTGATGCTGTGTTTAAACCTGCCATATGGAAGCAGGCCAAGATTTATAAGTGTAGATGCTTACAGTTAACCACAAATTGTTCTGAACACTTGAGAATTCATTTATTTCATCATAACTTATAGATGTTTATAACTTAACTGCCCAAACTGAAATCAGTGTCTGACTATAGGCCCAGAAATAAATTATTTACAAAAAAAAAAAAAAAAAAAAAAGTTTTTAAAAACAGCAACAACAACAAAAATATATATATGCTTTTTTGTAATGCTGAGGTAAAAGTGAAACCTGTCCTGTCCTTGAAAATTTTGCAAGGCAAATACAGGTATTTTCTGCTATTTTTTTTGAACTCCATAGTTATATCTAATCTTCATATTTCCAATTTATTCCATTAGAATGTGATGAGAAAAGAGAACATTAACTCTATTAAGCAGCTAATAAATCTGGTTTATATCTTTCTCTTGTATGGAAAGAGATCAAGTATTTTTAAACCTGGCATTCTTGTATATAGGCGAATATAAAAACTCTTCCTGTTAAAAAATGTACAGGAAAGGGATTTTAAATACCAAAATTTGCTGGGCTGTGTTACTGACTGTTCTCTCCTTTTAAGGTGGGTTTTTCTTCCCTCTTCTCTCTCTCGAGGTTTCTTCTTCTCTTTTTTTTTTCTTTTTTTCTTTTTCTTTTTTCCTTTGCCACTGTTTCTGCTCATAAAATGAAAGTCTCCCAGATGGGAACAGAAACCATACAAATCATCGCTTGCACAGACTGAATACTGGATTCAATAGTAAATGCTTGTATAAATGCTTTTCTTAAGCACATATCAAGAGAGCTGGTAGACCAAAACAGTACACTGAGAAAGGTTACAATTCAGGAATGGAATTCTACCATCAGTATGCAAACATTTTAAGAGGAAAAAATTCAAAATGTAATGACTACTTTGATTCAAGACTATTTTTATTCACATGTAGTCAAATAGAGACCGTGCTTGCCTTGAGAGAGGAAATATACTTATATGTGGAGTTCCCTGAAGATATCACTTTCAAGTAAAAAATCCAGTCTTCTTCTTGAAGGGTGTTCTATTTCTTTTTCAGTTAAGGCTCAGGTTGCAAAGGAACTGGGTGTGATATTTACACACCTCAAGGTAAATGTAATAATACACACCTAAACAGTTTTGCTGAAAGGTAAAAGCCTTAACTAATCAAGCCAGAGATCACATCCCCTGCACCATCTACTGAACACTTCTAAGACACAGACAATTGCCATAACAGCTGCTGAAATTCAGAAGAGTCTCCTCACAGACAAAGAAAAGAAATGTTTTGAACAGTGAATAATTAGAACCAGTGTCTCATCTTCTTTTTTTTTTTTTTTTTTTGGACAAATCTTAAAATACAAAACGATTGAAGTATTGCATGAGAAGTATCGTTCTGCATGTACAGTTTTATATTTACTAGGTTTTTTATTTGTTCCACTTTCTAAAAATGGTTTATAGAGTTTACTATGCATACTTCAAACAGCAAATTCCTTTCCAAGTCCTAAAAAGTGTCACTGGAAACAGAACAGGGATAACTGAAATCCACTAAGTATTCTTTCTTTATTTTATAAATTTAGCTTTGAGAACTACAAAAAATACATCAACATAACAAGTGCTGATTATCTAAAGTAAAATTAATACTCTGAAATCTGTGGAAGTTTTATACCAGCAAGAAAGTCACTTGTGATAGTTAGCTCTGATGATAAGTTCAAGCTATACTTTTGGTTGCTCTGGTATGTCATGCTGGCATTGCTAGAACTTGCAGTGTGTTCCAGGCAGCATAACTTGCTACAGGGAGTAATGACATGATGGAAAAGAAGGTGACTAGGGACAGAAATAAAAATAAAAGCAGGTTGCTGGAACTAATGAGTAATTTTCTTGTGAGCTCATTCTACAATGAGTGTTGAACAGTAAGGAAATCTGTTTCAGATTAGATGTCCTTGCAAGTCAGTCTAAGCTCCCTGCTTGTCAAAGAAATGGGGTAGAAATATTGTACAACATCTTGTGGAGTATTGCTACAGCAAAGCTATTGATTTTTGATACTCTATTTAGTTTTTATAAATTGCTATCCGAAGTCACTGCTGGGCAACAAAGAATAATAAGTCAGCTCTCTGGAGCTGATTTAATGTAATACATGTATTTGAATTACACAGAGATTCTCTTTGTCCACCACAAGCACAGCTATATAAAGAGACTTAACAGGATAACTGAATGTCCTAAACAGTCCTCATCGAACCCTTCTAAATATTAAGTTTGCTCTCATAAGAAACACAATGAAAGCAGTTCCTCTACCATTTTTTAAGTGAGATCCATTTTCTGTTTGAAATCAGCTGCATTCCTACACATTTCTCATAGAGCAGAAGATAACATTTGACTACTTGATATGTATATAATTTGCAGCCAGTGATGACTGGTTACTTTAAAAATAAAATGTGTCTGTAAAGTGAAGAATATATATATATTTTTCAAATGTAATTGCTTTATCTGTATTAAATAAAGATCCTCAACAGTTGAAAAGAGAATGTTATGATAATACATGGATTATGAAAGAAACAAGCTTATCGTGTCATATCTGGATCAGTTTCTGTTAAATATAGAAGAAAAGAATCTGTTCATGTTCACGAAAAAATAAAGTATATGTAATTCAATGCAAAAATGAAGCANTCAAATGTAATTGCTTTATCTGTATTAAATAAAGATCCTCAACAGTTGAAAAGAGAATGTTATGATAATACATGGATTATGAAAGAAACAAGCTTATCGTGTCATATCTGGATCAGTTTCTGTTAAATATAGAAGAAAAGAATCTGTTCATGTTCACGAAAAAATAAAGTATATGTAATTCAATGCAAAAATGAAGCAGTTCTTTTTCATATACAGTGTTTTTACAGTCATTCTCCTCATAAACATAATTTAAGATGTAATCTATGGGATAATGTAATAAGATCAACAATATAACAAATGAAAAAAAAAGCAAAAGGCAGCCTTCTTGTTAAAGTCATTTGCAACTACGTCACTGAGCTTAATACTGCCCTGGTACAGATGTACAATGGGAGCTGTTTACAACTTATGAAGATAGGTGATGGCCTCCATGTTGTAGAATATGTTACACAAAATCAGGTGATGATGAAATGAGCACATGGGTTTAAACTTTTTTCTTCAAATCTGACCTCTTCAAAATAATCCCTGTTTTTCTTATTTGCCTGCAGCAGGAAGGACACTGTCTCTAACAGCTGTTAGAAAGGAAGAACAAAATACTGATAAAAGGAAGAATTACCATTAATCAAGTATGTCAAGGAGATGGCCATTGAAGCAGGCAAGAAACCATAGAGATGATTAGCTACATTTTGCTTCATGCTATTATGTTGGGAAATGTAGCTGAAAATATTTTGTTTCAAGCTACTTCCAATAGTATTTCATTTGTGCATGAATGTCAACTGCATATACAACCATGAGTGAAGACTGGACCAGAACTGCCTCCAGAGGAGATATTTCTACTCTACAGTAGATTAAAAAAATACCGTGATTGATCCCTTGAGGGATGTTTTTCATTGTTTTAGACCAAATGGGAACAACTGATGGTGATTCTAAGCATTGACTTCCCTATGTTCTTCAAATTTTGATAAGGTCATATCTTTTATGAAGGAAAAATAAATGTCTGGTAGGAGGTAAAGAAAGCAATCAGAAATGGCACAATTATGACTTACATTATGAAGGCTGAAAACTAAAAGGTGATATCTGAGGCAGTATTGGTCTGCTCTTTCAAGATAATTGGTCCCAAAATCAAGATGCCTATACAGATACTAATGTTTCAGAAATAAATGAAGATCATATTGGTTAGAGGTTTCGCAGTCAACATTCCTTAATGTACTATGCTTAGTAGAAAAAAAACACATCCTGTCATGGGCAAGTTTATCCCAATCTACTGTGTATATTCATGTTCCACTGATGGAAACAAGATATCTCAGTCCTAGCATCTGCTATCTAGAGGAGCTCATAGACTTCATTTCTGCTCAATCTAGCTGCTGTAATTACCTTTTTGATCATGGTTTTTATTGGTAATTTTTATTTATTTTTATTATTTTATTAAGTGCTCCTGCATTTTAAGTCCTCCTCTACTTAAGCTGAGATCAATACAAGCATTGTCCACTCCAGGTTTTACATTAGCTATTAACTAGAGCTATTACAGAAAATCCCTCATACAGTGAAACTAACATCTTTCATTATCTTCATTAATTCATAAACAAACAAACAAACAATAACAAAACAGCCATTTTCCTAAAGTATTAAGAAGTAGTCTTTGATCTATCCAAATTGTTGAAATGATCAACCTGGTAGCCCTCTATGAGGTCATCACTGTCTGGGGAGTGATGGGGAAATGGGGAAATGGCTGTGGATGTTGTGACACTGTCTCCCACGACAGTGTTGTTATTAAACTTAGAAAGTGTGGGATCCATGAGCAGCCAGTGAGCTAGTTTGTGATCTGGCTGACTGGCAGAGCTCAGAGTGTTGTCACCAGCAGTGCAGTCTGGTTGAATGCCTGTAACTTCCAGAGTTCCCCAGCAGTCAGTGCTGGGTGTGGTCTTGTTCATTATCCTCATCAGCTACTTGGATGAAGGGATAGCATACACCCTCAGCAAGTTTGCTGATGATACAAAGCTGAGAAAAGTGGCTGTCACACAAGAAGGCTGGGTAACAATTCAGCAAGACCTAGACAGACTGGACGGTTGGACAGGAAGAAACCAGATGACGTTTAACA
>VXAB01001629.1:0-31238 GCA_013399175.1 Odontophorus gujanensis
GAACTCAACAACTGAAGTTAAACATGTTTTAAAGCATCTGGTGTCCCCAGCACTGTGGTTGTCTGTCTGTGACTCCCTAAAGACAGCAAGCTGTCCCATAGCCCTTTTGCAAGTGCATTCTGCCCATGTTCCCATTTTCCAGAAGGTTTTTTACAGTAAAACAAGCAGAGGAACTTGCTGTTTTACTATTGAAGTGCAGGTCCAGCTAGCATGTTTTGTGTTCTCTCTTGATCCAGTATGAACAGTTGTGCAGTGTTTCAGGTCTCTCCATAAGATGATAAAAGTAGAAGTTGTCTCTCTTTGGCTGTTCTGAGGGTGGAGGTCGACCTCTGCTTATTTTTCCTTCCAGGCACTTCTCCTCATAGGGAATTGCTGTCTCAGGTCGTAGGCGTTCTGGGTTGTATCAACTGATGCACAGAGAGATTAGCTCTTTAAATCCTCCATTAAACTGATACAAATCATGATTACTGGGTTTATGAGGACTAGGCAGGTTAGAATCTGAATCAAGTCAAGGCTCTTCTGCAGACCTGGAAAACTTGTATCCAAATATTGATTTTAGGGAAAACAAATCTGCTCATGCTTCGGGTCAGGAGATGAATCTGTGGAGGGACTGAGCAGTGAAAGAATCAGGATGAAATGCGTGAGGTCTGTAACTTAAATTGCCAGTTTTAATCACACTTGAAATTGTGGAACAGGAAACTTCTATCAGTTACCTTCACCTGTGTGTTTGTGCTTCTCCACAGGAAGCTTCATTGTCTTTGTTACAGATCAGTGCCTTTAAAAGGTTCGAAATGCTGTCTTCCTGCTCAAGTTGTGCTTCTTGCTGACCAGCAAACATTCTAGATCAGTTACCTCTTTTTTTTTTTTTTTAAATAATTACAGAGAAAATTGAGACTGATCTCTTGATCACTTGATGACAAGTAAAATTAGGTTTTAAAATAAGCAAACTCATTAGTTAATGTGCATTTTAGATTATTATATTAACTTGATGCATGAGGAATTCTTTTCAGAGTATTTTGTATTCAGTCTAAACAAAGAGAATACTGCCTGGTGTGGCAGAAATCAATGAACTGAAGATATAAAATCTCTGTCATCATGATCAGAAATATTTAGCCATGAACAAAGGCATCAAGTGAAGTATTTAGATACCAATTGGATTAAAACAAAATGGCCCAATTTTGTTTGAAATCAATTTGTTCTTTTTGAGAATCCCACTGTGTGTATGTTTACAAGTTCAGAGGCGTAGAGAGCACTTGAAAGCACTCTCCAAAATTCTTTGGATTTCCTCCTATCCAGGTTTTATTCTTAAATCATAATGCAAAAAGTGATCTCTGCTATTCTTTCATCTCCCAGTTGGCTTTTCTATTTTGAGTGTATTTAATCACTGCAGAATATATTCTCCCTACATCTGGCAGTTAAATGAAGCCTGTGTGAGCTGCCTGTCCCGCATGGTGGGAGCTGGAACTTACTTGTGGAAAAAGGAAATCACCAGCACTTTTTCCCTAGCAAAAACAGCAGCCAAACAAACGGTTGATACTGATGAGTGAGCCCCTAGCAGAACAGGCCTAGCTCTGTGCTGACGTGCATCCTTCCATGTGCTGGCATGTCAGCACAGTTGTAGAAGTAACTCTGTGTGAAGGGTGCCTCAAGACACTGTGGTGCTCAGAGCCTCCTCGTGACCCAGAAAAGTCCCCCAGACTGACCACTAAGCCTCATTGGTCCTGCTGTATCCCTCATGAATGAGTTGTGAGGCCAGCGAATAAAAGCTGAAGAGTCTGTCTTGGTGAGTGCTTGCAGGCAGCTTTGGTGTTTGCCTGTATGAGCCACACTCAAAAAAACACCATCCCTGAAATCTTTTACTTGTCCCAGCTGTTATTCACTTGTCTATGTTTTCAGATAACCTGTGGAATTAAAACTACTCTACCTATTTCTGTAAACAATCTAGGGTCACTGATTTTCTGTATCACTAACACCTTGAGGACCTTTTAATTCCCCAGAACCAAGCACAGTTTAAAGTCTCTAGCTAGCAAATATCTGCACAGAACTCAGCAGAAGGGGTTAGCGTGTGCAGCTGGCAGCTTTATTTTTGAGTGCTGAAACCTTGCACTCAACTTCTCTGCAGCTTGGCAGAAGGCTACGTATTTCCCAGGAGCGAGCAGGGAGAGATCTCACTTAACTGCACAACAAATAGATGCAGCAAAGATAGCAGAGTTGGGGTTTGCTTGCTTGTCTGAGTTTGGGGAATGAGGGATGAGTTCTGCTGGGAGTGGTTTTGTTCCAACCCAGCTGAATTTGCACTGGGCAACTCTCTTAACCTCTCTACAGAATGCAAGAAGAACCTTCTGTATGCAGAAGTGACTATTCTGTGTTTCTGGGTCACAGCAAGCAAATTCCTCCTGTTTTTAGCTAAGTGTAAGGTACTGGTAACAACTGTCTCTTGTGGAGTGCATGTCCTGGCTTGATGCAGTTCTGATTACATAGTAGTGAGGGAGAGCCCCAGGGTGAGCTATGGGCAACACGAGGCAGTATCAGTACGGGGTAGGTTCACTGCAGCCTAGTGAATGCAGAGTTCTTCCCAACTCAGCCAGCAGCAGACCTCGGGGCATGCACAGTGGATGCAGAAGCTGGTGTGATGCTGGAACGTTTTCAGCCCCTCCTCAGCATGGCAGAGAAAGCAGGGAGGAAAGCTGTTAATCTGTGTAGAAGAAGAGACTTCAGTTTCCTGATCTGATAGAGCAAGTTATCTTGTGTTGTGGAGTGAGCTGAGAGAGTGGGAGGGGGGATAAAATCAAGAAGGCTCCAAGAAGGCTTGTTTATTCCTTCTGTGCTTGTGCAGATGTTCTCCTAAGCCACGGCAAGCCCCTGGGACAGCACCTCAGGCAGAGCCACGCAGCGTGTTCGAGCTGTCACTGATGCTGGTCTTGCACTGGCTCATCTCACCTGAGACCCTGTGGCTGGGCGGATCAGCCAGGTAGAGGATATAGAGTGGTAGTGCTAACAAGGTTTCCAAAGAGGATCCTCCCTTCTTCCCTGTGTCTTGGGCTCGTGGCTGGTGATTAGACTCCCTGAGATTAGTGTGTGCGTAATGAGTGTCTTGCACAGGGGCTGTGCTAATCTCTGTGTGCTATCAAGTCAGTCAGAGCTGAGAGGGACTAACAAAGGTTGCATTAAATGTATTCCAGGCCCACTTGCCATTTGCAGTGATTGGGAGCACGGAAGAGCTGAAAATAGGAAACAAAATGATGAAAGCTCGTCAGTACCCTTGGGGCACGGTGCAGGGTGAGTCAAGAGCTGAAATGCGCATGGCATGAATGGAGACATTTCCACCAGGAAGCAGTGGACTTACTCTTGCAAGAGGAGCAAGGACCTGCTGGACTCCAATTTCTCTTGGGGGTTATCCTTTGTGTCCTTGTAATAATAAATCCTTGTGTCAGGCCTATAGTAGCAGTTTCCTCTGTTCAGAAGGGCTGTTAAATCTATTGGAGGAGTAGCCCGGTGGGGAATGTTGGAAGACACCTTCGTTTCCACCCCTCTCTTACTCTTTAATGTCTTCTTACAGTGGAGAATGAAGCTCACTGTGATTTTGTGAAGCTGCGGGAGATGCTGATCCGTGTGAACATGGAAGACCTCCGTGAGCAGACCCACACACGTCACTACGAGCTGTACCGACGGTGTAAACTGGAAGAGATGGGTTTCAAGGACACCGATCCGGACAGCAAGCCCTTCAGGTGGGATCCCTGGAGCAGACAGGAGAGCTTGAGGGAAGCGTCGTTGGATGCACTGAGCATTTGTGTGTATGTGTGTGTCCTTGAGAGAGCATACAAGAAACCAATGTGGCAAGAAAACCTGCCAGGTCAGATAAATCTAGACTTTAGCAAACGTGTTGGCTGAGTGAGGGAGGTGAAAGCGCAGAGAGCATGCGCAGGACTGACTGTGAAATGGCAGATGTAAAAATGTCAGTGCTGCAGATACAGAAAACTAGTGTTTGTTGCCAACTGGTGTCTCTGAATTGCATGACATTCAACGTACTGGAGAAGTGCAATAGCTCATAGACCTCATATACATATGTAACACACACCTGGGTGTTGCGAAAGCAGTATTCATGGTGAGGGCCTGATTTGAGAGACTTGGGGGAGGTGGAGTTTGTCTTCAGTTGGATCACTGTGTTTTCTTTCTCTTTAGCTTACAAGAAACTTATGAGGCCAAAAGAAATGAGTTTCTGGGGGAACTGCAAAAAAAGGAAGAGGCAATGAGGCAAATGTTTGTCCAGAGGGTCAAGGAAAAAGAAGCTGAGCTGAAGGAGGCTGAAAAAGAGGTGAGGGCTACAGTACTTGTCTATTCATGGTTATGAGTGGTATACTTCCAAGTAGGCAGCTGCTGCCACACACACTTTCTGCAGTGTGGTTTAGGACTTTATAAAAAAATAAAAATAAAAATCTAAAGTTTAACTTAGCACATAAAGGTACTTGTCCTGTAGTGATTGCATATAGAGGTTATTGCACCATTAAAGTGCCGTATACTTTGATTCTGACCAGCAACTTTGGCATGCCAAAATTCCAGGAGAGAAATAGAACCCCTAATGTAAGATTCTTATATAAAAATTATACCCATGCAACTTTCCTAGTGTTGGGGAGGGGCATGAAAACACACTAATGCATTTTAAAAAGAAGGAAGGCCAACAACTGGTAATAAAATGAAGTGGATTAATTATTTATCTGTCTGTATGCAATTACACTCTCCCAGACCTCTGTTGTTAGTCTGTGCATTGGTTCCTCACTAGAGCAATGCCTGGGTTGTAGGCAGAAGACTGTTTCCTGCCCTTTTCCTATGCATTGTCAGGTCAGTGCAAGAAATGATGCAGAGTCCAGCAGAGATTTGTGGGCTGTGATCTCATGGGATCCCTCTGCCTGAACAGAGTATCTGGTAGCATTCCCCTCTCTTTTCTCTCTAGCTCCATGAAAAGTTTGATCGTCTGAAGAAGTTACATCAGGATGAAAAAAAGAAGCTGGAGGATAAGAAGAAATCTTTGGATGATGAAGTTAATGCGTTTAAACAGAGGAAGACAGCAGCCGAATTGCTCCAATCTCAGGCTCAGCAGGCTGGAGGATCACAAACTCTTAAAAGAGATAAGGAAAGAAAAAAGTAAGTTGTTAACCTGACGGTATTTGCTTCTCTTTGAATATTTTCTGGGTATGCATATCTCTTTCCCAACCTATCCAGTCCTTATCAGAGGAAGGTTTGCAGACAGATATAGTTACTAGTAAGGCTGAGTGGTAGCTGGATCCATTTTACCTCTGCCTGTCATCTTCAGAAGCAGTGAGCACAGAACTAGCCTCCCTTATTGGTCACTGACAGCATGGAAGAGGATGAACTTGGTTCCATTTGCTGTGATTCCCTGCTCTCCCCTTGGTCTGTGAGTGCCTGTAATAAAGTAAAAGGTTAGCAGGAGTTCCTGCGATCCCAGAGAGGAGTGAGTCCTAGTTCAGGGCCTTGATTAGATGTAGGAAAAGCTTTGGAAATTATTCAGGGAGCATAATAGTCTTGAATTCTTGAATCTGCAAAATGTAAGTCTCTGAAAGTGTTAGTGGTCTTTACGGCCTTATACCAAAAGTTGACCTCCACAGAAACAGTGAGAGATAATGCACAGGTTTACAAAGGTTCCCCATGCAAGGGAATGGTGTGACCCTTGGCAGAGTCCTGTGCTCTGGGATGTCAGCAGTGCCTTAATGTTCTGTAGTTCCTCAATAGCAACCCAGCTGTGCAGCTGAAATAGTTTTCCACTTAGCAGTGAGAAGCAGTACATTACCCAAAATGGAGGGCTGTCCCACCTTAGTGTGTGTGCAACGGGCAGTGTGCAGACAGACGAGTGTGTTTATTATACCATTGTTGTACCGTCCTCTCTCTGCACATCCATGAAGCAAATCCATAGTAAATCCTGCCTGTATGAGGCATTTTTAAGTGCATGGAGAACTGCTGTTAATATAAAGAATATGGCACATGCCCAGATAGCTGAGAGGACTGCTTGTCAGGAAAAATAACCCTTAACTGTTAAATTTGGAATCAAGCGAGACAGGAGAGGAAAAACCCAATAACCAGAATCAGATCCTGTTTTAGTCATTTTAGTTTTGAGCTGGAACTGCTACAATGTCAACATTCCTTTGCAATGAGCAATTAGTGCTCCTGCCCTTTTCTCGCTTGTCCATTCCTTTTTCCACTGCGTATTTTGATTTGCCCTTTTGAATTACCTTCAGGGGGTTTTAATGTGTTTTCATACTGAGGAGCCTGAGACTGAGTGGGGCCAGGCTTCTCTCCCCAGCTTCTGTGAGGAATACACAACTGAGTTTCTTTCGTGGTTACAGCTTTCAGATGTCTGCACACTGAGGACTGCAGACCTCTGCCCTGAGATGAGTCAAGGTCAGGGATGCCAAGAAGGGAGCTGACATGCCCTGTACTCTGAGCCCTTAGTAGCTGTGGCCCAAGTCACATACTTGTTCCTAGAAGCAGTTCTGGTCTCAGAAGCACTCCTAACACGAAACATACTCCTATGAAGATGAATTGATACCACTCTGGGTGGTTAATGCTGGGACAGGGTGAACTTTTTACAAGTGGTAGATCAGTGCTTTACTCAGGCTTGGGAAGAAATTAGGTCGCCTCTCCCTCCTCCAGGAAAACAACAGTGTTAAAAATGGCAATGCTTTCTTTACTCTAACCTCTACAGTTGTCCTTAATGATTAATTTTGGTGTTTAGATCATAAATCTCTATAACAATCCATGAACTTCACAAGCCAGTAGCTCAACTGTGTCTTGTTTGATAGCAGCTGGCAGTACACTAGTCTTTTTCTTTCACAGATTACTCTTTTAAACCAAAGCTCAGTAGTTTGCACTAATCATGACTTGGTTTCTTTTTATTATTTTTACATCATCGTCATCGTTATTAGTTCTTACATGTATGCTGTTTTACAGTTAACTGCTGTTTGGCTGCATGGTGCATGAGGCACATTGTCCTGGTAAGCGTCATTAACATATGTAGACCTCACAGTGGGATCAGTTACAGTTCCTGAAAAAGCAGACCCTATGCAAGTCCAGAAGCCTCTAAGTGTTATCATCTCTGTCTTCTTCTGCTTTCAACCCTTACTGTACGGGCTTTACCACGCTGTCTGTATATGCAGTTGTAGAAAAAGGATGCCATGAAGAGTGTCTTCAAAAGTTTTGCAAAGTGAAATGCAGGGGGAGCCAGCATTTGGACATTCGATATGGAAAAAACAAGGATTAGGTCCTCTTCCTTATAAATGTTTCCGGCAGTTTGCTGGCTCTGTCTTTTTTTCTGTCTCCCTTAGAAATAAATGAGATTCTTTAATCACGTAGGCCATGTTGATACTATGGCAACAATTGCTATGGAGATGTGATGATGGAGCCCAGCTAGCCTGAACATCTCTTTCCTTTCTTCTATTTCCTTTGCTCCCACCCCTTCAAGTCACAGGGTTAACTTGGTTACAGTGCAGGATACAAAACTAGTTTCTATTTCCTCCACTCCCAACAGATGGTAAAGTCTGCCCAAACTAGAGTTTTCATTTATCCTAAAGCACCAGAGAAAGTGAGTGTATTGTCAATTGGCTACAGTTCATTTTCCAAAATCATGAGAGATGCAGAGTGTTCAGCAGATAACCGAAAGCTCTGAATATAAACTAAGATACTTTATGACATTTTTAATAGTCCAGTGGGCTGCCCCATGGATGGATGTTCACTTGTAGCAGACACATGTCTGGGAGCTATGCCAAACATGCACAGTTATGGTAAGGC
Source organism: Odontophorus gujanensis (assembly GCA_013399175.1). Taxonomy (NCBI): domain Eukaryota; kingdom Metazoa; phylum Chordata; class Aves; order Galliformes; family Odontophoridae; genus Odontophorus; species Odontophorus gujanensis. The sequence continues at coordinate 7,801 of VXAB01001629.1, forward strand.
TAGTGGAAGGAGAGGGCTGTGCTCAAGTTGTGGCCATAAAGCCTGCCGGAGCACTTTGCCTCTAATTAAGGCCAGCATTGGAGTCTGGTGGGTTTTGCCAGGGTACAGGGGGTTCCCACAGGTGCAGAACTCTGTCAGCAGTGTCCCACTGTGAGTCTGTCCTGAGTGTCTTTGTCTTCACATTAGTAGGGATATGGAATAGCTAGATAGTCATGGGCAGGCTTGTGGAACAGAGAAGGGCATCTGGAAGGGTTTGCAAACCTTGCCATAAGCATCTGCAGTGGGAAGTGTCATCAACTATTGTAAAGTGAAGGGTAATTTAAGCAAAGATGTCTAAGAAATGCACCTGCCTGGCAGGAGGGTATCATCAGGGTTATTAGCTAAACTGCTAATGACAGTGGGTTACTTACAGCTGTGCTGTGTGTTTCTAAATGTCCCTTTTTAATTTGCTAGTGATTCTCTGGTGAGAAGAAAAGGAAAGCTTTTAAGGGAATGTCTTGCTTCTTGACAGAGCAACAGTATCTGTTATCAAAGATGAAGACATCAGCCCCCCCAGCCTGAGCACACGTTTCTTTGAGAAGGGACATGTTGGAACAGCAGCATTTAACTATAAAACATCCTAACAACTCGGCCTCTAGGCCACCTTTACATTTTCTATCAGATAGAATCCTAACTACCTTATGGGCTGCCCTTAAATAGGGAGAAGCTGATTCTCCAATTCCTTACCTCTTATCTCCACAAGAGAAGCGGAAGGGCAAGTACACGTTATGCTGTCAGTGAGAGGCATTTGAATTTAGTTTCAGTGGGACATTGTACTTAACAGAAGAGCTTCAGAAGGGTCTTGCACTGACTCGAACTGGAGCTTGCAGTCTTGAGCAGTCTGGTAGAATGAATGCCTCTGCTGCCAGCAGTAACTGTAACACAACGAAGAAAACAGTTCTGTTCTTTAGGGGGCCTGAATGTGGATAAATAAGCTCAAAGAATAACAGTGTTCATTCTGGTGCTGAGTATGAAGGCACGGCTAAAATGCAGTTGAGAGTGAACATTACTGATTTTTGTTGGGATTGGATTGCTTTTGGCAGTCCGTGTAACTGTACACTGTTGTGTGCTAGGCTTTGAATCAAGTAATGTTCTTTGTTTCCTCTATACAAACGCAGACATTGCCTTTTTCAATGGGCATTTGTCCTTGCTAAATTAAATATGTAGACACGGTACTTTTTCAGAATTCAGAATAATACTCTCAATATTGATCCATAAAGTATCGCAGGGCCCCACTGTTTTGCAAGGATATAAATAAGTCACAGTTGAGGAGTTCTGCAGCTCGCAAAACGGTGAAAGGATTGTTGTAGAAGAGAAATGTGGTTCATCCCACTGCTGAGTGTGTGTGTGTCTGCATAAAGCATGTTTTGTAGTCAAATTAAACTTTATTAACACGTAGCAACATTTCCTGTCTGTGTGTGTGTGTGTCAGGAAGCATATTTATGTTCTTTTTTTTTTGGTCATTAATCCATAAAGCCATTAATCTGCCTTTTTCTTTCATTTTCAGTTCGGGTTTCCTGTAGAACCTTTCCCTTCGCACCAGAAGCAAATGCCCCCACATTCGGTTAACATGCAGCCATGCCACTGTGCCCATTTGCTCACCTTTACTCATTGCTCCCTTACTGTGCTCACCAGTCTGTTCTAAGCGACAGTCCGCACCCCTGGCTGTGCTGGGTTACAGTTGTTTCTGTGAAGAACTCAGCAACAGCCTCTGTGGAACTGGCGAGAGATGCTTGTGGCTGATAACTCCCCATTCTGGTCAATAGCAGGCTGCCAAGTGCTTGTAGCATCCCCACTTCTCAGCTGTGCAGCTTTTTGTCTCTCACCTCCGTTTTGTGTGAGGCTGCATGATGACAGCAGCTGCTCAGTGGTGTGCTTTTCGTGCCTACCAGGGGTCGACTGTGAATGCAACCCAGTGTGGTGGTCTGGAGAGACTGGCTGCCCTCTCACCTTTTTAGTTTGCAGTAGCTAACCCCTCATTACCCTGCTCTGCTGTCATGTGCGACTCAAATCATTTTAAAGGACTTTTTGCCAAACTTAACGTCCTCACCAGCTCGAGGGCCTGAATCCAAACCTCAGTCCCCAGGCCTGGGGGATTTTTTGAACTTGGATCCATGGTTTGCAACTGAGTGTTCTCTGAATGCTGCAGGGGTCACGAAGGATCTCTTGCCTTGTCTCCCTCTCAGTGTGCTGGGCTGGATGCACATCCTGGATCCAATCTCAGGGAAAGCTGGTCACCTTGCTGTACATACCAGTGCCTGTGAAGAAAGATGACGATGTTTCTTTACCTTTCTTCTCAGTGATTCCAACAATTTCTGGGTTTAATGCAAAAAGTATCACTTTTTAATTTTTTTATGACATCTGTTTAGAAGAGTACAGATGTTGGCAAGTTCCTTCTTATATTTTCTATTCAGCAAAAACCTTGTTTTAATACAAGATTTGCACTAAAAGAGGAGGTTTGCTTGTTGGGGCCAGGAGTTCACCCAGTGGCCAAGTTTGCCTGCAGGTGTCTTTTCTGTGTATTTCTGGATGAGTTGTTTGTTTGTTTTTTTTAAATAAAGCCATCATCAGACAGTGAATTCTGGTTAACATGTACTTCTTTTGTTTTTTGTTTTTTTGCCCTTCTTTTACAGTAACCCATGGCTCTGTACTGAGTAATTATCCCTGAATACAATGGGCTGGATTGGACCTTCATTTACTTGTTAAATCGCAGGGTCTAATAAAATGTGACAGCATTTCAGCTGTGACCTTTCCATGGTGTTACTCTTGCTCTCTGCTATACTCCTGTTGTGAACCTGTCTTACTATGTACTGGTGGTTATTGTTTTTATTAAATAATGTAAAATGAGTCCTAACTTGTTTGGGACACTGCAGCTTTAATTTCTCTCTCTTTTTTTTTCCCATACAGTTAATAGCTCCCCCTTTCTCTCAGTCCTTCTACATCCAGAAAACATAAAAATAAGTTCTGTGAGAGTTATTTTTGCTGGCAAAATAACAGTGTGGTTCGAGTGTATTTATTGGTGACATTAAGACGACAACACCACCTTAGTTGGATTACCAAACAGTCAAGAGATTAAAAAGTTTTTGTCATACTTGGGGTCATTTTCATGACATAATATATCTCTATTTTTTTTAATTTTTTCATTTTTGGGTCATGCTATGTAAAGGCTGACATTTAATACTCATTTCCATTTCAGACTTGCTAGTTGTGACCCTGACCCTCCAGTTGCACTGTGTGCAGGCAGGGTGAATCTACGTGTCCTGAAACATCAGGGTGCGTACTGGCAAACAAAAACTCTTCAAACCCAAAGCTTTTGGAAGATAAGCACGTCAGAGCTAGCCAGGATAGGTAATGCCAAGCCATTGCTGAGGGTTTTTCTAGGGAGGTGCTTTTTGGCAAGGTGCTAAAACCTTACAGGCTGTTTGCATTAGCAGGCTGGCTGCCCTCGCTAACCAGCTGCAGCCTGGCCTTTCCCTTTTGGGCAAGCATGGCAGCTAGAACTCTTGACTGCGATGTGTTGTCTCATTTTCGTTATGAGTACAGTTTTATTTCCTGTATAATTCTTGTTTGTTTTTTTCTTTTCTTTTAAAGCAAAGTAAAATAATGTTTGCTTCATCCTTTTCGATTGAGTGCCTGCTCCCAAAACCAGTCAGTTGTTAAAAGAAGCATTTAATGCAGTTTTTGGTTATTTTAACCCACACTGCAGGTCAAAGGTTGATCTTCCTGACCATGTGCCTTATTAGAATGTAATTAAAAGTATTTTAAAAGAAAAGAAGTGTTTTACTCGTGTGATTTCCATGATGTACTAGGTGCCACGAGATACATAACCTCACAGAAGGAGGTTCCATCTCTCCTGTCAGCTGTTTTCAAGTTGCATTTCTTTTCTCTGCTTTTTGAATGTCTTTCTCTTTTTTGCTAATCTTCTATTGTTTTTTTTTTTCTCTTTTCTCCCCTTTCTCTCTCTGTAGCTTTTTTTAATCTGTCTTCGCCAGCTGCACGGGGTCTGAGGGAGAAGATTGCCACTTCTAGAAGAGGTTAGGGGTCCTGTGGCTGGGGCAGGGGGGGGGACAAATTTCAGTGTTAGTGTCTGGGAAAGAAGCTGTGTACTGACTTGCATGGTATCAAACGAGGTGTCCTGTGATCTGTGTGACAGGATAGCAGGGGGTTGGTGGGTTACCCGCGGGTTTGGAGAACACAAATGTGATGTTTGGACTAATGACATAGCTAATACATTTTCAAATATTGTTAGGAGCGTTTTTTTGTTTGTTTGTTTTTTCAGTATGTCTTTAATAATGTAAATGTCGCGGGCTTCCACGGGGTTTGGAGCTGGGGGAATTTCCAATACGCTGTAGTTGGGTTGGTGTGGGGAACCGCGCAGAGCTGAAGGAATTAGAAGCACGGTGCAACGCGCGACGTTGGCAGCCACGAAGTATTTAATTTTAACAGAGAAATAAAGTCCGAGCTGTGCGTTTTCACCGGTGTGTGTGCCCTTTCTGACCCAGCGGGCTGTGCGCGGTGCAGGGGGGTCCCGGGGGGCGGCAGATCCCTACGCGCCGCGTGCGGGCGCTGCGCACAGTCCGTACGCGCTGCGTACTCTGCGTAGCCGCGCTGCGCCGCGCACTTCCTGCCGCCGGGCGGCGCGCTTCCGCCGCGGGGAGGGCTCTGCGGTCTCGCGTCGTCTCGCGGTGTTTCCTGCGGCCACGTGACGGTGCGGCCGCCGGTGCGTTCTGCGAGAGCGGGACCGAGACCCGGTGTGGGGAGAGGAGGGCACGGGCACGGGCACGGGCACTCTCGCCGGACCGGGCCGTGGGGCCGGCGGGGCCGGGCCGGAGCGGGCAGGGCCGGGCGGCGCTCCGCGGTGTCCCGCGGCGAGGCGCGGCCTGGGCCGCACGTGCGGCCTGCTCGCTTCTGGGGCTTGGGCCGCCGCCGGCTGTGCCCGCGCTCGGAGATTGTGTGCCCACCTCGGCGGGGCGGGGCCGGCCTCCTCTGCCCGCTGAGCGATGGCCCCACCGCCGCCTGAGGCGGTGCCCGAAGCGGTGCTGGAGCAGTGGCGGCAGTACAGCGAGAGCGAGCGGCACTGGGCTGCGCGCCGCCGCTTTATCCTCCGCCACCTCCACAGCTATCCCGGCGCTGCCATCGACCAGCTGCTGGCGCTGTCCGTCCTCTGGAGCAACCACGTCTTCATGGGCTGCAGGTGAGCGGGGCCGCGGGCGGAGGGGGGTATGAAGGGAAGGGGAGGGGAGCTGAGGTGAGAGGAGTACCCTGAATTGAGGCCCTGAGGTGCTGGAGTGGGGGACCCTGAGGACTTAGCACCCTTCCCCTCAGGGCTCCCTCTGCTTGGGGAGTGACGTGGGGACGGTGAGGTGTAGCAGGCACTGGAGGGTCTCCACTGCAAGGCGGATGTGAGCAGCAGGAGAGGGGAGCGAGGTGCTGCCAAGTGTATGTGTGTTTCAGGAGCTGTTCTTGATGTTCTTTTCCTGAGAGCTTTTTAAGCACGTGGTATTGTGTTCTGTAAGTTAATTCTGAAGGAAGGGTCCCTTTAAGCATAAAGCAGCCTTAGAAACTCGGGATTTGTGTTCTGTGAGAGAACGACCCACTGAATGGAAGGAGGTTTTCAACCTCTGTCGGATCGCTGCTGCCAGCACTGGGACTCATAGGGCTGGGAGGAGCCTCAGGTGCACCCCGACTGATCTGCCTGGTGCTGGGACCATTTTTCAAACAGACACAAGGCTCTAAAGGCGGGAGCTGCTGCTAGATAACTAACTTCAGTAATCTGTGCCGTGACCAGAAGGGATTGTGGCTTTATTCTGTTACCGCTGTTGTCCCGAGTATCAAAATTGAGCTTCATTTTAGAGTAATTCAAATTCTAAAGTATGATTGGTATGTTAAAGTTAAGGCTGTGGTTCTAGTTTCTTTGGTCTGTGTATAAGCTTTTATGCCATCTTAACGGAGGGCTTTTGTGATGGTGCTTTTGGGAATCACGGTGTTGTAATGTGGATATAAGATGCTGATTGCAGAAGTGAAGTGCCCTGTTGCAAGATTTAAAATCCCCAAAGTGATGCAAGTTAACCCTGTAAGTGCATGTAGTTTCCTTGATGAACATCTTCAGCAGCACCTCTGAGAGAAGACAAAAGCAGCAGATAGAGGCATGGTGTGCACCGCTGATATCGGTGAGGCTGCTTCCCCAAAGCTTGTGTTGTGTTCCAGCACAAGCACAGTGTAGGAGAACAGTAGGGAGCTTCACACAGGGAGCTGTCTGGGAAGAGGGGGGGGACACACGGCTCAGCTGCTCCTCAACTTCCCCTCTATGTCCTTCACCATCTTTATAGCCCTAAAAGTCCCTTTGATGAAACCCAACTGAGTGTTGATTTGGAGAATGTCCAGAGGAAGGAATGTGACCTGTGGGTGAGGAGTTAAATAACAGGATGTAATTAGTTCAGAGGTTGCTGAGGGAAGGTGTGTGTTCTTGGACATGCTGAAGGAAGCTGTAAAATGAGGAGGAAGTAGTACAGCATACTCCATGGCTGCTGGAATCAGGGCAAGAAGAGGTAACAAGTCACACTGGGGGAACTCCAGTTAACCAGTGGAGACGTGGAGTCTTCTGCCTTCACAAGCAGCCTCCGTGAGGCGAGGTTTCAAAGACCAGGTTAGAGAAGCTCATGCTGGGACAGGCTGGGCTTCCTCTAGGCAGAAACCAACACGACCATCCATTGCGAAGAAGAATGGCACTCCCAGACCAAATCTAATGCTGTTTGGATGCCTGCTAGGTAAAGGGCAGCACATTTGGTGTCCCTATCCAAGGCACCGTGCTTGTCCCTCTGTAAACTGGAGACAGCCATCCAGGTTCCCGTGCCTGCTGTGGGTGAGGGCTGTCACCACTTCACACCTCCTCCCATCCGTCCCAGCATGTTCTTCCTGTGCTTGGGGGAGTGGCACAGAGCTGGGTGTCAGTGGGTGAAGCAAGCACTGTGTTGGTGTGTGTGTGTGCAGCCCTCTCAGGGTTTTACATAGGTCTTATTTCTGCCTGGTTCTCAGGACAGGCATTTCCTGAGTGAAGAGTTGAGTAGATTGACTGAGCCCTTGGAGCAGGAGTGTTTAAAAGCCAATTTAGGTTACTGTTTCACTGGCTGCTGTCTTTTGAAGATGAACACTTCATGGTGCAGGTGCAAGATTGCCTGTTCTCCTTTCTGAATCACAGTGCAGAGCTGTCAGAATATAGTTCTGTGCCATGTTTCTACATTTTCCTTGCGTAGTAAAGTTGTCTTTTTTATTTCTTGTTCAGTTTTGAACTTGCAAATGATGTTATAAGGTGTCAGGCCCTGGGAGCAATGGAAAGCTTAGATCAGGGCTGTAAGGGCAAGTCGGATGGGGTTTTGCATGTACATCCTGCCTGAATGATTGCAGCCACCTTGTCTCCTCGATGGCTCGGGGATTTAAAACTTCCAACCACCAAGCTAAAAAGCGTGATCTTTTTAGAGAGCAGCCAATAAAGGCAGAAGAGTGTCCTTGTCATCTGATGTCAGTGCCTCCTTCAGTATTGGTGATGTTTGGCTGTGGCTGCTGACCCAGGCAAGAAGCTCAGCACCAGAAAGTCACTCCTGTGTTTAGTCCTGCAGCTGTGGTGCCTCTTGAGATGCCTCCCTGTGTTCCTAGCAGCCTTGCCAAATGTAGCATTTTAGCAGATAACATGTACGTATTAAAGCTCTAATCTCTGTGTTTGGTGGCTGAATTGTTTATTATTCAAAGATAAGTTCACCTGGAGCCCAGTAACTTGGGAGTAGTGTCCAGTCCCAACCTTGCAGTGCTGCCTGCCAGCACCAGGGGTGGCAGGAGGGCTGACTTCGGTCAGGTCTCGTGCCAGCATCTCAGCAGCAGCAGGGTGAGGGCCTGTTGTTCTGCTGGACTATGTTCTGCATCTCAAATGTGAATGACCTGGTTTTATTCTGTGGTGTGTGTGAGGCTGAGCTGTCTGCCTGGGTCACGTGCTGAGGTACTGGAATCCTAGCTGACACAGAGACTGCAGAAGTGATTTCAGCTTGGAATGGGTGCAGGTGGGGGTTGGTGGTGGGGCCACGTGCCCCTTGTGGGAGCACTCCTGACATGATTTGTTATTGGATCCACACAGGTATGGCTCTCAGGTCATGGAAAAGGTTCTCAAGATGGCTGAGGGCATCGACACTGGGGATATGCAGACATTTGAGCTGGTCCCTAGCAAGACTCTGAAGAGACAGCGGGCCACGCGTGACAGTGAGTGCACTGCTTGTGTTTCGTAGGGGCCTGGCTCTGCTGCTGGGGAGGGGATGGGCTGCAGGGAGCCTGGGAACAGCAGGGTGGGGAGCAGCAGCCATGGTGAGCTCTGCCAGACTGCAGCTGTTTTCTTCCTCTGCCATGCCATCAGGCATATGTAATTCAGGCAAAGTTCTTTTTATTTATTTATTTATTTATTTATTTTTGCTTAAGTAAACTATAATTTTTATTTGAAATTGCTATGTAATAGATTTTTGCTAATTAGAGTGTTAGGGAATTGGACTTGCATCATTAAATACCACTCTCTGACCTTCTCTGATGTACTGAAGTGATGTTCTGACCTGAGAAGTAGTTATTGTACTGATTTTGAAATAAAACCTGCCTGGAGCGTGGATGTTGGGTGTTTTCATTTTATTTTCTACACAGCCCTTGCTCTCAGGGTAGATGTTCCAGCTGTAGCTGTTCTAGGGAGGGAAATGCAATGGGCAGAGTGGGCTGGCTGTGCAGGCGTCGGGGCTCCCTGCCCTTCTCAGGAAGGAGAGCTGGGGGAGCCACTTGTGCCTGAGGGTGTGGGTTGTGGGTGTGAGCAGCAGGTCTCTGCTCTGTGGGGCAGTGATGTTTAATAGTATGGCTTTCTAAAATAACAGATGCTCAGGCAGCACAGGACTCCTTTCTAGGACTGAGTGTGATCCCTAGCTCTGCCAGAGTTTCTTCTCTTACTTCGATAATCCAGTCATCATTCTGAGCTTCTCTGACCCATCTGCAAAACAGAGAAAAATACTGCTTTATCTCATGCTGTATATTTTTTTGGGCAGCAGCTCTGTGGAATGGGTTCCCTGTTGTGTGCTACACACAGTAAAGAGCTCTTGTGCTGGGGAGGACCTTTAGATGTTGCTGGAGTGCAATCATCAAAATACCAAACTGAGCAAGAAATGTAAACCTTGCCATAATTCATCAGAACAGTGATGGCTGAAGGGTTTAATACGTGTAACAGCTTTGCCACCTGAGTTGAGTGTCTACGTGAAGTGCTCTTTTCAACTGCAGTGAACTACTTTACAGTAAATATGCTATGATAATGTGATGACTAGACAGATGTTACCTGACCTGTATTACAGCTGCACACATTGGCACTGGGACAGCAGGTTCATTCCAAGGTGCTGAGGTGGCCCTTTGCTCCTGTGGGGGAGCTGCATGCAGGTGCCACTGCGGTGCAGGGGGAGGGGGCTGCATCGTACAGCCTTAAAATCTCCAAATCTTAGAATTGTTTAAAGTGAAAGGGATTCTTAAAGATCATTTAGTCCGACTCCTCTGCAATGAACTACAGCTAGATCGGGTTGCTCAGAGCCTGGTCCAGCCTCGTCTTGAGTGTTTCCTAGGAGCCACATCTCTGGGCAACCTGTGCCAGTGCATCCCCACTCTTAAAAATAACTAATTCCTACATCCAAATCTAAATTTCCCCTGTTTTATTTGGAAACCATTTCCCCTTGCACTATCACAACAGACCCTGCTCAAGAGTCTGTCCCCTTCCTTCTCACAGCCCCCCTAGATACTGCCAGGCTGCTCCCAGCTCCCCCCACAGCCTTCCCTTCTCCGTGCTGCACAGCCCCAGCTCTCATCCTGTCCTCACACGGAGCTGTTCCATCCCTTGGACCATTTTTGTGGTTCTCCTCTGGTCACCTTCCTCTCTTCCACATGCCTTAACGTAGTTACCAGGAGTTCTAGGATCTTCCCTAACGCTGAGGTGAGGCTGACAAGTCAGTAGCTCCCTGGATAATCTTTTCTACCTTCCTTAAAAGTGGATGTTACACTGCCTTTTTTCCAGTCACCACGGTCCTCACCTGATGATGACTTTTCAAATGTCATTGAGAGTGACTTGAAGACTGTGTCAGCCAGTTCCCTCAGGACTCTGGGATGCATCTCATCAGAACCCATAGACGTGGACGTTCAGGTTCCTGAAGTGGCAGAAGTGTTCACAGTAGAAATCCCGTGTAGTTATCTTTTAGATGTAGCACCTTTACTTATCAGTTCTTTGTCACTTTCTGCAGGAGCTCTGTATGTCAGGATATTGTACCTCGTTTGCATTTCTTCTGGTTGGGGTTTACCAGTAATGTGGACTCACTTCAGAAATGAGTGGATGGGTTCAGTGGGCAGTGCTGTGGGGTAGAGCGAATGATTCAGCCCTGAAATCCTTGTAATGAAGGTGCAGTGATTTTTGTATGCTAGTTGAGGAACTGGAGGTACCACTGAAGTGACCTGCAAAGGGTGAGCGTTCTGTTTTGATCGATTGCAAACATCTTAAGAAGAAAGCATTTTGGTTTGCATCTCAGAGGTAATTCTGTGCACAAATTCTGCATGCTCCTTCTGGAGATGACTCTGTGAAAGCATTTCTCTCTGTCATTGCACATATTTATTGCTGATCTTGTAATTTTCTTCTACCTCTTAGGTCCAGAGCGGGAGGAGGTTCCTGAACCTCCAAAAAAAGTGGTCCCCAGGTACCGTGTGCGGCCACGTTTTGAACCCATCCACTTTGTAACCAGTGCTGAGAAGGGTGACAAGAAGGAAGATTCTCTGGACAACCAAACACAGGAAACGAACCAGGAGGCAAATACAAACAGTGTAACACAGCCAGCTGAAAACTGTACAGATTCTCATTTTGAGAATGCCCAGGGGGTGGATCCCCGGATCTCCAACTCAGCTGGGTTTGGCTTTGTAAGCCAGGCAGTGACTCCCAATAAGGCTGTGAATAGTACGGATGTTGCCACAAGTGGTGTGTTGCAGGTTTCTGTTCCTCCCTCGGCTGTCCAGACTGTATCAGAGACTTTCCCTCCGTCAGCTATAACACTGAAGCAGGGTTTTATTGAGAAGCTGTCGGCAGCTGTCTGGAAAAACCTTGCTAACCCAGAAGCAAACATTGGGACTGATAAAATTAACTATACTTATCTCTTGACACGTTCAATTCAGGCATGCAAGACAAATCCTGAATATATTTATGCTCCTCTGAAAGAGATTGCCCCTGCTGACCTCCCGAAGAGTAAGAAGCTTCTAACAGATGGCTTTGCTTGTGAAGTACGATGTCAGAATATCTACCTGACTACTGGTTATGCAGGCAGCAAAAATGGATCCAGGGATCGAGCCACAGAGCTGGCAGTCAAGCTGCTGCAGAAGTCAGTAGAAGTCCGGGTTGTGCAGCGGAAGTTCAGGCACACCTATCACGAAGACCTGGTGGTGTGCCAGGCAGGTGTGAGTTGCCCGGACTTTCCTCCTGCTCTCAAACCTCATGAGGATTTTGTAGCAGCCAACAGGGACTGCATCCCAGCGCAGCTAAGCGCTGAATCCATGAAAGGTTCCACTAACACCAGCAAACACTGGACTAGTTTTATCCTCACCGAGAATGCCAGCGATGCAATAGGAATACTGAACAATTCTGCCTCATACAACAAAATGTCTGTTGAATATAAGTACGACTACATGCCCAACCGCATGTGGCGTTGTCGAGTGTATCTACAAGATCACTGCTTAGCTGAGGGATATGGCACTAAGAAGACCAGCAAGCATGCTGCAGCTGATGAAGCACTGAAAATCTTGCAGAAGACGCAGTCAAACCTAACAACCATCAAAATGACCCAGGTTCAGAAAGTGGGCCGCTCGTCGCAGGCCTCTGGGAGGAAGAAGGACCTGAAGGACCTCGTGGTTTATGAGAACTCTGATAACCCAGTGTGCACGCTGAATGACACGGCTCAGTTCAACAAGATGACGGTCGAGTATGTCTTCGAAAGGATGACTGGCACGCGATGGAAATGCAAGGTGCTGCTTGAAGACGAGTTCATTGCAGAAGCAGTTGGAGTGAAGAAATCTGTCAAGCATGAGGCAGCAGAGGAAGCTGTGAAAATCCTCAAAAAGACTCAGCCAACTGTTGTTAATAACCTGAAAAAAGGCACTGTCGAAGACGTCATCTCCAGGAATGAGATTCGGGGGCGATCGGCAGAAGACGCTTTCAAGCAGAAGATCAAAGAAGACAACATCGGGAATCAAATTTTAAGAAAGATGGGCTGGACAGGTGGTGGCCTGGGGAAGGACGGTGAAGGAATTAGAGAACCTATTTCAGTGAAGGAGCAGTTTAAAAGGGAAGGACTTGGGCTTGACGTGGAAAGGGTAAATAAAATCGCTAAAAGAGATATTGAGCAGATCATTCGAAACTACGCCCACTCAGACAGTCACGTTGACTTGACGTTCTCTACAGAACTGACCAATGACGAACGGAAGCAGATACATCAGATTGCCCAAAAATATGGTCTTAAAAGTAAATCTCACGGCCAGGGCCACGATAGGTACTTGGTGGTAAGCAGGAAGCGGCGCAAGGAGGACCTGTTGGACCAGCTGAAGCAAGAAGGCCACGTTGGGCATTACGAGCTTATCATGCCTCAAGCAAATTGAGGTTCAGGGTCCGATTTTACTGGTGAAAATTATAACTGGCATTTCTAGGTAGCTGATGGAAGAAGGAGATGCTGCATTTCTTGTTGTGTCATGTGTTGACATTAAAATCTTCTACTTTGCTCATCGTTCTAAATCTCACGGTGATTTCTAAAACGTTGCTGGACCGTTAGGACTGGCACAACCCAACACCAGTAGTGCTGTATGTCTTTGATATTACTTGTTCCTTCACATTTTGATAGTTTTGTAATAGCAAAAGCACATGTCCAGCCAAAAGGAATTCGACGCCATTTGAAATTCTGGTTCCCTTATTTTTCATGACCTTTATGACCGAGGAAGGAAAAATGCCTTGTTTGAAAAACAAGAAGGATAAAGAGCAAAGGAAATGCAGTTTGGAGGAATAAACCTGTATGTAAAGTTGGTATCGATGACAATAAAAATACAGCTTTATTTCTGGAGAAAAAAAAAAAAAACATAAAACAAAAGTTTGTCACCTTTTGTGTAAGAAGAAATGTGTGGAAACTCAATTTATGCTTAAGAAATGTATATAGAGCAAGGTCTTGTCTGTGCTGTGTACGTGTGTGGAGAAATGTCCTCACCTACTGTGACGGTGCAGCTTTATTCATTGGCTTTTACCTTGAGCCTCCCGTGCTGGAGGTCACTGAGTGCACCTTACCCGTCGGTGTATTGGACTGAGGTAATTCCAGTGGATTTTTACCTGGAAGCACTGCTTGACATATGTAAATACCACAGTGAAGTGTGAAATAGAAGAACTGGAGGTAAACGCGGAGCCCACGCGTCAGAGATGCTAGTGTAGCTTGTGGGGAATGTTACATAACTTATTTTTTTACTTTGAATATAAGCTCTTTGATCCGAGCAAAGTTAAATCTGTGCCTAATTGTTTCTGTGCTCTCTTCATGTACCTCTGCTTGTGTTATGTCAAGAGCAATTCAGAAGTAAATGGTCGCATTGCTCGGAGGTGCGGTGCGGCGTCGGCATCTTGTTGGTGCAGCGGAGCTGTGTGAGCCCCATGGGAGCACCCACACCGTGCCTGGAAAGCGGGGAGGGCAGCCAGGGACCTTGGGGGAGCCAAGTGTGAGGTCTGTCTAGAGATGCTGCTCTGTCACCAGTGGGGCCTGCAGGTTCTTCGTGCAAGGACAGCTGGTAAAACCAATGCTAATGCGGTAATTCTTTGCCCGTTCTGTTGGCTTGTGTTTCAGCTATTGCTTTTGTTCATCTACTTCCCATAGTGGCCTCTTCATTTCTTTACGTTGCTTTTTCACTTTTCACACTGTTCCTGTTCTAGTACCTGGCTTTGGGTGACTGATGGAGGAGAAGATCCCGGAGATGTGCATTTAGAGAGATTTTCAGCCAAACACTGAAAAGGAGGTCATGGAAGAATTCAGTTACCAGTAAGACTCGCTCAGGACAGAGAGCATCTCTTCTTGTCTTTAACTATGTGGCTTCGGCACAGCTCACTCGGGCACCTGAATGAAAAATGTGCTGCTGCCTCTGAAGGACGACGATCTGACAGAAAATTCTGAAAGGCTTTTCTTTTATTTGTGCATTGTGGCTTCTCTCTACCTCTGAATTCTGCTCCCAGGGATGGATGCTGGGTTATAGCAGATGGCAGTGTGGGAGTGTGGAAGGAGCCCTGCTACTTTGGAGGCAGATATTCTGCAGGCAGGAGTGCAACTCCAACCTCCCTAGCTTGGCTCTGCAGCAGCTCCTTCGAGCTTGGTGTCACCAGGAAAGGTACCAAGAGCACCAGGGCAGCGTTGGGACTGAAAAATCTTCCCGCTGAACAGTGTGTGGGGGGGTGCAGGATGGGTGGTACCAGACTGTACAAGGAGGTATTGCTTTCTGTGCTGGGTAGCATCTCTGACTCATGGCCATAGATCTTTGCCAGGTGGGGTGTCTGTGCCGGATCTCTGTTGCCCTCCAGTTGAAGAAGTGGGAGTCATTTTGGTGACCGTTAGCACGAAGGAATTGCTCCCTGCTTTGTCTCCCGTGTTTCTGTAAGCTTCTTGGAACCAGCACTGTATGGTTTGAAGTGTAGTGGAAGAAGGACCTGCATAGGTAGGGGGTAAAGGTGAGGTTTTTACACCTCTGTGCTGCTCGTTTCTGGCTGCCTTTGGGCTGATGCCATCCTTTGGCAACAAAAAAATAGGGTACAGGGAAATGGCTAAGATCCCTCATGCACCCTTCAGTTGGTTTCAGTCTTGCTTTTTGATGCAGGTGTTGGGGGTATTTGGTGCTAGTGCTGAGCTTAGTGTGTGTAAGTAGATGCTTGTTGCTTGACTGGCTCTTGATTTGGGCAAGTTTTGCACAACAAATGCTTGAGAATCAAGAGTACTTGAGGCAGCTATACTCTGCCCGTACACACTCCTAAGGGCCTACCAGCTGTAGCGAAATTTAATGACCCCTCTTCTCCATCTCTTGTAGTTGGCTTTTTGACATTGCTAAGTAGCAGTTACAAGGGTCCCAATTTAGACAGTCCTTCAGGTAAGCTAGCAAGCGTAACTAAGCACAACTTGAGTGGTGAAAGGCTGCCCTACATAAGGCAGAGGGGCTGCTCAGGGTGTGAAGGGTTATCACAGAGATGGACTGATACCCAATTTATCTTTGTTTTGAAGAACCTGTCAGGCTGTCTTAATTGCAGAGCTGAGGGGCAGTACTGGCTTTCATTCAGTGCCAGTCACTTTCATCTTGTTCTCCCCTCCATAAGATGGGGCACAGTCAGAGGATGATTCTCACACCAGTTAATTACTGAGCCTTGTAAGCTACTGTTACTAACTTATTAGCAGGCTTTTTTGCAGCAGCAGCTTACTCCTGGAGTGACGTTGTGCTGAGCTTTCTGCAGGTGGTTCTTCCTCCACCTGGAAGGGCTCATGGTGAACGTACAGCTCAGCACAAGCACAGCTCCTGCCCCAGCCCTGCTGTCAGAAGTCTGCACACAGCCCCAGGTCCCTCCTGCTGTCCCCAAATAACCACAGTCACACACCTCTTGCCTATTTATACAATAAGCATTAAGGTTACACTTTATTTACAAGTTTTGAAAAATGTACAGTTTCTTACATGGGTTACTTGTGCAAAGTTATACTTCTTAACTAACAGACCAATGTGCACACAAAGGACACTGGAACATTGGACAACACAACTGTAGGTTTCATCCCACACTGCTGCTTAAGGAACTGTATCCAAATGTACAAACTTAGCCGTACAAAAAAGTGAGTCTGGACTGAACAATTGTTTTCTCAAGAGTTGAAAAAATACTCTGATAAAATTGAAGAGAAACTAACTCAAGCATGCAGCAGTAGCTCACATAAACCACAGGAAACTACAAACATCAGGAACTGCAGAGACTGAAGTGCCTACCCCGTACTTTATTCAAGCTTTCCACAAGGCAAAGTTGGATACCAAATAACTTATCTTTCTCAGATAAAGATAAGGGGAGGGAAGAAGGCGCTAAAAGGAGAATTTCACCTCTGGAACACTTCAGGTTTTACCACTTCCTTAATGTGGAAGGGCTTTAACTCAGAGTACCACAGCTCTGTGTGCTTTTGCCCACTGATGCCTCTGTGAGCAGTCTCCATCAGCACATCCCTTAACATACTACTTAAAAAAAAAACAAACACAAGAGGTTTTATTTCTCACCCGAAACAAAGATCAAAGTACCACAACTGACGTGGTTTATGTATTTCTGTACATAAATCTTGCCTGTGAAGTGTAGAGGTGGCTAGTGTTCTTACAAACTAGTTGAAGGACAGTTGGTTTCAGAGTTGGTAAACCAATACAAATGAGGAAAATAACGTTACTTCTTCACTCAGTACTTACAAATGCAGAGGGGTCTAAACCAATAGTGAATGACCAGCCTGGACAGATCAGCACTTTAGTAATATCTGTTAAAAAATGTGTATGTATATAAACATCCCTTTTGTCAAGCTACACATAAGCATCACTGTGTATAACACAATTACAATTAAAAGCTTAGTGTACACTACAGAAATGCACAATACTGCCCTAAGACTGGAGAGGGACCACAGAAAATGAATTCAGCATCAGTAATTCTTTTGCAAGTAACCCAAGTACAGTACATTTGACTTCAAAGTGGGTGCGTTATTATGTCCAAGGAGAAGAAGCTTCAGCAAGGGAGGGTGGCAACGGCACAACAGCTATTCTGCTTTCAAAGTAAATGCAGTGATGCATGGAGGAAGAAGATGACTCAGACACTTCATATACTTTCCTCATCACCAGAGTGTTCATTTGCATCATCCTGGGTCAACAATCACGCCAACTCTGTTCTACTATTGCAGAAACCCGTTTTTCATATTCCCGCTTATTCTCCTGGTATAGCTGAGCTGCCTGGCTGTTTGCTGGGCTGTTGGGATTCGGCTCATCCAACAGAGACTGCAAAAAGAAAAACACTCTCAGACAGGTGCAAGTACACAGCTTCTGCAATACATTCTCTGAACTATCCGTGCTAGAAAGAGGGCAGAGGTTCACTGAGATACAGCTGAGGCATAATGCATGACTCCAGCTGTAAGCTACTGCAAGCTTTCAGTCTTGTTCTCGGCAGTGCAGTCTGGAGCTGGACACCTTCAGCCACCTCTGTGTCACTGAGGATGCTTAGTTTACATGTAAGCATTCATACTTAAAAAACAAAAAAAAAAAACAACCAACATCTAACTCCTTTACTGGCTCTGAGGAGCCAACAAAGCTTTTCCTGAATAGTTTTTTTTCTCAAGCATGCTAATTTAATTCCGCCTTTTCATGCGGAAATCTTTTTTTACCTGTATGGATGTTAAGATGGAAGAGACATCGTAAGTAGGACTCCAGCGATTCTGAAGAATATCCAGACATATACTGCCATCTGCATAGACTGGAAAAGGTTCAATAAGAATGGCTTGAAACAGAAATCGTACAGCTACTGTTTTTCCTAGTATTGTCTGATCCTGAAAACCTACACACTGACAAACAGGACACAAGTCAGCACTGTGTGACACACTGCAACCCAACAGACGGGCCTGCACGTAGGAGGAGATGAAGCTTGTCAGTGGCAGCTGCCTCCAGTATTCAAGCTCCAACCCTGCTTATTCTTCAGTGCCAAGCTTCTGTGACACTGCAGCCACCGCCATGGAAAGATGAAACCACCCAGAGATTGAAGGCAAAAGTTTTAAGCTTTCCACATGTGATCCAAATAAGGAACACTAAAAAAAGAGCTGTTTACATATAAGGTTTCCCCAGAATGTATCTACAGCACTCAATGCCTTGTCTCATGACAGCTCTACAAGAACCTTCCCTCAGTGCACTTAGCTCACACAGGCTTACTTGCTACATGGGAAAGTTTCAGGTATTCATGAAGCTGGTATTTCCTGGGGACAAGGAGTCAACCCTTAACGAGCCAGGGAAGGAGCTGGTTCAGGGATCTTACTGTTACTGGCTACAGATGGAAACTAGTACTACGTTTCAAGATATAGCATCCATACAGGCAGGCAGTTCTAGGGAAAAAATGACAGAAGATGACTGCATTCAGAACTGTCACTATGTATACAGAAAAGTTGAAGCTATTTGCTTTTCAGGTTCTCCCTTCTGTCCAGTTTAACAGCAGAGAGCTGAGAGAGGAGCCTTGGCAGTACAGTGCTGCACCACCTGCAGGCTAACATGCATCTCCTCATCTCAAAGCTGAGCACAGCTCGGACAGTCACACCTTCATGAGAACCACACAGAAGCACACAGGAATTGTGCTTATTAGATAGTGGAAGCTTTTATAATAAATAGTTATTTCTATGGCACTTACAGAAAGCTACAATTAAATGTACTGAGTAAATACTTACCATTTGGATGAAACATTTTAGATACAAATCGAACAGTAGGTGGCTTATTTGGATACTCTTCTGTGAATTCTATTGTAAGTTTGAAGGTTCCTGGAGTTGAAAGAGAAACACATTAGCTCTATTTGGAACTAGTTTACATGAGATGACCAAGTAGCATTCCTCCATAAGCATACACTGTACAGCTGTGCTCCTACATCCACTGCTGGGCACAGCACAGATTGCTGAGTCCTACAGCAATACTTCTCTCTGCCAGGGGAGTTCCTCCTGTCACTGCTAAAAAATGCCTAGATTTGAAGGACCGTTTTTTAAATGAGATCACAGTTTGAGAAAGCAGTATTGCAAGCAGCATTCTTACTGGACATTCTAAACAACAATCTAGTCATTTACTCCAGGGTAGCTTCGTTCCTCTGGGAATGGCTGATTAAGTCCCAGACCAGTTGATCCCAGCAACCTGCACTAAGCTGACTGATTTTAGCCCTTTTCTTCAGGCTATGGCAATGTGAGAATCAGAAGTCTGATAAATAAGCTGCACAAGCATGGGTCTGAAGCACTAAGCACTGCCCCTGACCCACATCAGTAACTAAGGAACGTGAGACCTCCTCACTGTGCCATCACACTGCACACAGCAGGATACAAAGTGCCTACACACAGCCAGGAATACCCAGAGTGCCCTTGCACAAACACAGCTCTCCTGGAAGAGGAGCACACCAGACCCTACAGTAACAGCCACAGCAAGCTGCCCAGCAGACATACCACGTGGCTTTGAAGAAGTGGTCTGACACCATCAGGGACAGTTTCCCTGCCCCACAAACACTCAGTGCCCAAAGAAGAATTCAGGGGCTCAGTCACAAAGCTCATCCTTGTTTCCAGCTGCAAGGGACTTTTCCAGCACTAACTACAGTTATTCCCTCACACGGCTGGCAAGCGTGCCAGCAGCCAAACAACAGATCTTTGACCCCTTCCCCTTCTTGCAGATCAGTAAGGATCTGCAGGATTTCCCAAGGATGCCTCGTTTGTAGGGCTGTAAACCATAACACAGGTCATTGCTCTGATGCTCCAGTTTGCATATGAAGTCAGGACAGATGCCTCAGAGCTTTCTGCACAGCTCCAAGTGGAACAGTTGTGCAGTGGGAAGTCTCAGCTGCCTAAAAATAAGTTTTTGCATGTTTGCTTTCTTTATTAGCAGCCTAACAACAGAAGAGCACAGAGCCAACAGCACGCCATCCTACTGGAAAGCAAAAAGAACATTACAGTTCTCCAAACAGAAGTCTGTGCATTAAGGCCACTCAATTAAGTGGAAGCCTGCTGTGAGGCTTTCGAGTTTTACTCTTCTGAGGCAGAGGCACAGAGACAGATCTAAGACAACCCTGAAAAACAGGCTAGAAAGTCTGTAACAACCTGCCAGCTGCAGGCACCCCTCATACCTCCCTTCCCCACATAGCACAGCCCTGACAATGGATGTACTTTAGAACCAAACACAAGGGGAGCTCCCCAGTGCTGTGTCCCAGCTCCAGTTTGCACTACCCTCTTCAGGAAGTACTAGCAGAGTGACTAAGCAAGCAGTAGGGTAAAAATCAAGCTTAAACCATCAAATAACAGAGTTCAGCAAGCTTACTCAAGAAAATGAATGTTATTTCAAAGCACCAATTGAAGCAGGAGCAGAGGAGATCGGGAGGATGGCCAAAGAACAGATCAAGGGCAGTGTGGTCTTAGAATCTGTTTAAAACAACTCAAAGCAGGGAAGCCATCCATCCCACTAGGGATAGGACAGCACTGCTTTTAACGCCAACCCGAGTGGCTGGACAGTTCCCAGCTGGAGTACCTCCCTACCCAAACAAGTCAAGATCCCAAGCAGCAACAGCTCTGTGAAAGAACTCGTGCAGCATGCAACAGCTCACTGCTGAGCTCTGTTAGCAGACAGTGCCAGAGAGTCAGCGAACCACAGTCTGGGGTCACGCACCCAAGTGGAATGGATATGACAACACACTGCTGGGATGAGTCCTTCAGTGTCCAGTGTCACTAACGTTACAGCTTTCAGCCACTGATCCTTCCAACTTTTTCTACACAGCCAATTTTAGAACAGAGATTTTTGCATTCACCATCATCCTACGAACGCTGGGATCATCCTGATCCCAGAATGCTCCCACGTCTGTTCTGCACTTACCTCGTCCATCTGCTCCTCCTGCCTCAGCTCAGAGGAGGCTCCTCCAGGCCTTGTGCCCAGCCCTGCAGTGCCACGGCCCCGCACAACCCCTCCACGTCAGCAGCCATAACACAGGGACAGTCCCTGCCTCTCCCACCTGAGGATACTGAACCCATATTCCTTCGGTAAGGAACAAACCATACTGAGGGCAAATGCACTGCTTGCTCTGTCCAAGCTGCCTGCATAACAGGAAGACAGGATGCAGCAGTAGCTGTTACTTAACTCTCCTCAAGCCAGGGATCCTGTGCTAACCACAGTATCAAGATCCTGCTTCAGACAAACGGGTCTGTAGGGCTTGGGGGAGCCTGGGTTTCCATCACAGGAGCAACATTACCAGTTCACATGCCAGAAGCACGTGGATTCTAAGAAACACAGTGAAGGCAGGATAACATCCCTGAGATCCTACTGCAGACATCTGCAACTCCATGCTTTCAAAGCAGGAGACGGAAGTTTTGCTGCTGATCTAAATTAGCAGTTGCTCCCAGGCCAAGTCATCCTTCAGTTGTGAAGACACCTCAAGTGTCTGGGGGTGGAAGGAAGGGAGGGTTGTTAGCAGCATGCTGCACAGCAAGTAAACATGCGTTTGAGCTTAGGGCTTTCAGTTCAGGCAAAGCTATGAAACCTCAGAAGCTGAGACTGGAGAAGGGACTCACCAGAACAAGGATGAAGAACAGCAATTCCCACAGTGTTGAAATTATTACAGCTACAACAACTGACATTTTTCACAGCCTACTTTCACAACCCGAATTCTTACAGTACTGCCAGGGGGGGGACAGAGACTTAAAAACAAGGAATTCAGAAGTGCACTGCCCTGATAAAGAAGGGTCACAGAACTCCAGTGTACCATGGATCCACGAGGGCCTGAATAAAACAAGCCCAAATAACAGCTCCGTACTATTTGAATAAAAGGCTTCTTAATTTTACCTACATTAAGCTCAACTGCCTCTGAACTGTGCCACCACCAGTCTTCTCACTGAAGGGAGAGCACAGAGCAGGCACCAGCAGTGCCATATCTCCGGGCTCCATCCAGCACTTTGTTATCTAGCACAACCTAAGGTATGACCCGGAGAAACAAAGATAAACACGATGTGCTTTCCTGAGAGTGCACTGTGAAAAACCACACACTCTGCTAAGAAGAGAGCAGTACTTCATGCACCAAGGTTATAAGATCAGCCAGAGCAATAGGACAGCAGCAGCAGACTCAGGTGTCTGTCTGGACTTCAGGCTGCTGCGAGTGGAAGGTGCCCCAAGTTTTTAAGATAAAGGCACGGACAGAACCCAAGCACAGACAGGATCAAACCAGCATGGATCTCTAAAGCAGCCTCCAACCTTCTGCAACTAGGTGGAAATACACAGAAAAACAGCCACTGTATCATCTGTTAAACTCACAGTGCAGTGGAAGAGACTGAACACAGCAACAACACGTGCTTTACCACACTGCAAGGAGAGGCCTCTTCCCCCAGACAGCAGATTGTCAGGAGCAGGTAGAGCACCAGGAACCCAGGCAGCAGCAGCAACCCTCAGGGAAGTTTAAGGGAGCCCTTAACCCTAAGCTTTCCTGTCTATTGCAGGGAAGTTGGTCTAGATGACCTTTAAAGGTCTCCCAACTCAAATGATTCTGTGAGAAAGAAAACAGAATGCATCTGGTCTACCAACTCTATGTAGGGTGTTACTGAATACTGAAGTTCCAAACATGATCTGGAACAGCTCCTCCAGCAGGATTCTTAACTAACTGATTAAAAGAAGTAACTGTAGATTTTGGAGTTCTTTGGCTTGAAATATTTAAAATATGTGAAATCCTCATAGAAAACATCTGGAACTTCAGGTGCTCACCCAACGATAAACAAACAGCTAGCCCAGAACGGTGTAAGAGTTGAGAAGCTCTACTTATACTTTTGGCATGAGTCACGGAGATCTAGGATTAATTACAGCCTGCACCCAAAGTATCTTCAAAAAATGCATCCCTGATTTCATTTGGACAGCATTTCACGTCTAACGAGTTCTCACAGCGATGCTGAAGCATTCACAGCATCACTAAGGCTGTAAGAGGCATCAGGGCCAAACCGAAGCTGCCTGGAGGCCTGGGACAGGGACCGTGGAGGCAGCTGCAGAAGTTGAAAGCTGCTTTTAACCTTTAACCCCGGGTACCACTGATGGCAGCTGAGATACCAAGACTGAAATGTAGGAAGGAACACATCTCGAACAATGCAGTGTGGCAGCATCCCCACAACAGGAGCCGAGCGCTCCGCAGGATGCCGCCTCAAACCCGGGACCCCCACGTGTCACCCCTCCCCCTACGGCGACGCCCAACCCCCACCCCGCAGCCACACTCACCGTCCTCGAAGGGGGTCCCCTCGGGCCTGCGTGGGGAAGAAGCAGAAGCACAGCGTTACAGCGGCATCCCGGCCGGCCCCGCGCCCGCCTCCCGGCCCGCGGCACTCACCCGAAGATGACGGCGTTCCACACCATGATGTTGTTCTCGGACGGGGCCCCGCTCCCCCCGGCCGGGGGGTCCTCCTGCAGCCTGCGGGCACAGCGGTGCGGGCTGAGCGCGGCGCCCCCCCCCTCACCGCCCCATCCCGCCTCTGCGCATTCGGCGTAGCCCGGGCGCCGCTGCGCAAACGGCGTAACCCGCGGCGGGCGGCGCGGCTCGGCGCTACGCAATCGGCGGAGCGCGCCCT